>PVJA010018125.1:28328-40714 GCA_004027025.1 Myocastor coypus | reverse complement strand
TTTTTTTTTTTTTTTTTTTTTTTTTTTTTTTTTTTTTTTTTTTTTTTTTTGTCTTTTTGAGACAGGGTCTCGCTATGCAGTTGAGGCTGGTCCTGAGCTCACTTTTGTAGCCCAGGCTGGTCTCGAACTCGCACCAATCCTCCTGCCTCAGCCTCCCGAGTGCTGGGATTACAGGCGTGAGCCACCACGTCCGGCTACAGTTTCAATGTAATGCTTCCTGTACTTCATGGATTAGATGGCTAAGAGATATCATAAAAATATCATGCATTAAAATTTTCCAGTGAACATTATTGATCTACATTGTATAGCATCACATTGATCACATTGGAAGGTTAAAGTGAGAAAATTTGTGATATTTTCAGATGAGAAAAGCACTGAATTTTTGTTTTTGGTCTAAGTAATGCATTTTCTCCGAATTGATGTAATTATTGACTACTACAACTTACTTTTCAGTCGATATATTTGAGTATTTTTATGATCCTGTCAGCCTGATGGGGAACTCTGTCTTAGTTTTATTTCTATTTTTTGTTTCTTCTCTTTTAAATTATATATATATATATATATATATATATATATATGTATGTATATATAATATAAATTATATATTATATGCTTTTGAGGTGTATCCTGTTTGTTGAATTTGGGGAAGGGAACATTTCTCCCACCCTTTCTCAGCTATCAAAACTTAAATTCCAGCCCTAAATTGTCCATTATTATAAATCTTGCACAACTGTTGGAAACAAAATTAATGACTTCAGTCTTTTCTCCCAGCCAGGATAGCATCAGAAAAACTATTAATAGCCAGGTAATTGGATCTGGGGTTGTATTTCAGAGGTATGGTGCATATTAGCACCTATGAGACACTTGTTTGAATTCTAGGACCGCCTCCTACAAAAAAAAAAAGAAATAAATATATAATTATTAATGTACTATTTCCTACATTGGGCTATCAGAAAAAATTAATATTACTAAATATCATATTCACAGGTCCATGCTAATCCAGTAGCAAAGGACATAAATCATTAATGGAAATATTAGCACGTTTGAGTTCAGTAATGTAAAGGATATCTTTTAAAAAATTCAGAAAGAAAAAAATCTGAAATGTCATGTCATCAATACATTATTTTATCATGCATAAACTATGAAAGATTAGCAGCCAGTGAATACAGACAGCTCAAAGTAAAGAATAAAAGATAAGAAAAAATGATGTAGATTGTTCTCTGGAAGGCAGACAGAAATTTTGAATTCACGACTAGAAATTTCAAATTGTTAAAATTAAATATTCTGATGCCATTATGAAAGGTACAGTTTCCCTAATTTTTTTCATTGTGTTTATTATTTGTGCACAAGAATGCTTTGGATTTTTTAGTCTAACTTTGTATACAGCTATGCACCTGAATCTGGTCATTAAATCTAGAAGATTTCTGGTGGTATTGTTTTGGGTGTCTTTATGTAGAGTATCATGTTATGTACAAAAGATAATTTAACTTCTTCCTTCATATCTTCATTCTCTCTCTCTCTCTGTCTCTGTCTCTCTCTGTCTCTCTCTCTCTCTTGTTCTCTCTCTCCCTCTCATTCATCTAATTGCTCTGGCTAACCTGGATAATGTTTCCAGAACTGTATTGGACAGGACTAGTGATATAGGCATCCTTGCCTTGCACCTGATTTTAAATGAATTATTTCGATTTTTTCTCATGTAGTAGGATATTGGTTGTTGGTTTATTATAGATCCTTTTGTCACATTGAGATGAAGACCATCTACTCCAGTTATCAAGAATGGACATTTGGCTTTGTCACGTGCTTTTTTTTTCCCCTCTATTGAGATGATTGTATGGCCTTGGTCAGGCTCTTTTAATACAGAGTATTTCCTTTATTGATTTTCATATAGTGAGACATAACTAGATCCCTAGGATGAATTCTACTTAGTCATAAAATATGTTCTTCTTGATGACTTGCTGCATTCTCTTTATATCTTATTAGGATGTTTACATTTAGGTTCATTAGGGAGATTGATACGTAATTTTATGTTTTGGTTAGGTCTTTTTCTGGTTTGGCCATCAAGGTAGCATTGCTTTTAGTAATGACTTTGGGAGTGTTGTTTTGCTTCCAATTTCATTAATTAGTTTGAAGAGTTATTGCATTAGATCTTCTGTAAATGTCCTGTAAAATTCAACATTGACTCCATCTTTGTTGGTAACTGCTTAATTATATTTCAATTTCATTGATTGATTTGTGATATTTAGAATTTTCATGTCTTGTTGAATCAACCTTTGATTGGCAAAATATATGTTAGAAGCAAACAATGAAAATAAACATTAACTCTCATTTATTCCTAGTATGATGACAAAATAACATATCAAAATTGAGATCAATTTTGATATGATAAAATATCATTTATATATTTTATTTATAAAATTTTATAATTTTTGTGATGGTGAAAGATAAAAACAACCTAATTAAGAATTAGAAAGATGATTAATGACACGAAATCACACAGCTAAATATATAATACTTAACAATAATGAATTAACTGCATGAATTACTCTCAATGAATCTGCAAAACTATATTGATTAATTATACTTACTTAAATCTTAAATGATACCTGCAACTCCCATCAAATAATAGATTTTGGAGTGAAGGATAGAACTCTAAGGTAGCATAATGTTGATGTCAATGAATTGTTGACTGAAAATAGCTAAAGTAATAAATTTTATATTATCTATATTTTTCTGTGTAAAAATAAACCTCTGAAAAATGAAAATAATAATATTTATTTAAACTGGAAAATGGTTCAGATTAGCAACAAAATTTGCATAAGCTTATTTAAAACATTTTCGTTTTATATGTTTGAAGTATTTTAAAACACTAAAATTACAAAACAAAACAAGTGCAAGTGCAAAAAACTAACTGAATTTTACCTCTAAAGACATAAATGATATTAAAGTAAAACTTGCCTTATTTTAAATAATCACTAAAAATTTGATAGTGCAAATGTCTTATTATTTTTAAAGTAAACTATGAAAACAAAAATACATTAACATATATCATATATATTGACATATTGACATAGTATATATAAATGTATATTAAAATATTATATATAATATTTGTATACCCTTATACACACATAAATTAAATGGCCATAAATGTGCACAGAGTAAACTCTAAAGACAAGTTGTTCTTCATAATTCCTTCAACGGTACTTCAAAGTTGCATCAGTGACTCTAGGAGTAGTAGTTCATGTTGAGTATAATGAGCATAAATTCCCACTAAAAACAGAATAGTTCTTGTTTTCTACTATATAGCCTGTGAACATTGACTAAAATCAGAGTAACTTTTCTCCTCATTTTCTCCTACAGGTAGTCACACACACTATGGAATAACTGTACTAACATGTGTATACTCAAGAGCACCATTATTAAGGACTGGACTCAAGTCTGCACTTAGTCTTCAGTTCTGCCACCTCTTTTCCCACCATCATGGTCCAATGCTGTCCTCCTTGTTAGGACTTACATACACACTGCCCCCACAAAGTCTCATATGTTAAGAGGCAAGTGGCACTGAGTGCTATATTGAGTCGTATGTTAATCTAATGGTGCATTAATAATAGAACCTGCTGTTGGGAGGTGGAACCTGCCTGGAGGAGGTGGGTCACTCGGTCATTACCGCACTGGTGTTCTTGGCTGCTCGCTCCTTCCTACTCTCTCTGAGCTTCCTCATGCATAGATTGAGTAGCTTGCCTTTGCAGCGTGCTTCTACCACACAAGTTCTCTCTGGACCAAACCCTCTGAATCTAGAGGCTGAAATAAAGTGTCATGTGTTTTATCCAGGCAAAAAGAAAGCCAACTACTGCACTAGCTTCCCATTAATAAAAATCTTCAGATTGTTCCAAGCACTAAATCCTTTTTCTTTCTTTCTTTCTTTCTTTCTTTCTTTCTTTCTTTCTTTCTTTCTTTCTTTCTTTCTTTCTTTCTTTCTTTCTTTCTTTCTCTCTCTCTTCCTTCCTTCCTTTCTTTCTTTCTTTCTTTCTTTCTTTCTTTCTTTCTTTCTTTCTTTCTTTCTTTCTTTCTCTCTCTCTCTCTCCCTTCCTTTCTTTCTTCCTTCCTTTCTTCCTTTCTTTCTTTCTTTCGTTCTTTCTTTCTTCTGTGGTCAGCTCAGCCCACCCCTGGGGGCAGGATTTGTGCAGCACATGATATCAGGGATTGAACTGTGGTCCCTGTGCACTTGCCTAAGCAGGAACTTTAGACCACTGAGCTATTTTGCCAGTTCCTCTAGTAGCAGATATTTCCCTTAGTTTTATTTTTTTTTTCCAGAAAAATTGAAGGGGTACAGTATGTAGCTTAAAATTGACTGAGCTTGTAAATTTATAAATGAGCATGTGGATGCAGCTTGGCTTGTTTTCTTTGTAATTCTGGGTGACAGTTTGCCTCTTCTCAAAGTGAGGACTTACGTGTGACCATAAAGATCAGGACTGCATTTGCTGTGCAGATTAGAGAGAATTAGCAAAAGCAGAGCTCTGAGCTCTTCTTAAGTTATACATGGAGTTTATCCTGACATTGGACCTTTTAAGAAATAAAAGAAATGAAATTCTTTTCACCATTATAAAACATGAACTTCAGTTTTGTTTTGAGTATAAGGAAAAATGTCCCACCTAATTACAGAATTTAATTCAAGAATAAGTAATTTTGCATGTCCAGAATGTAATAGAAAAGGAAACAATTAACAAGGGGCAATAGAGTGAGTATCCTAGGTTCAAAATACTGGTAATAGTTGTGGTTTTATTTTCTCAAACTATAATCTGTTATTCCTTGATTGGAAGAAGTTATACTGAAAAAGTTGTAACATCCAGATATTTGGTGTATTTTGTATTTGGCAGGAGAATTTCTTTCCTTTTGTAAATGTGTTTACTACAGGGTCTACAAGATCTAACTACACATATTGGACTCATAGCAATCCTCCTGTTTTTGAGCCACCCAAGTGATAGGATTATTGCACTTGGGTGTGTACCACCACACCCAGTCTAAATCACCATCCAGTGTGCCCTGGGGGATGGGCCAGCACAGCAGGCCAGGGATTGAACCCTGGTCTCTGTGTCTGCCTGAGCAGGCACTTCAATCTACGGAGCTATCTGGCCAGCCCTTGGCAGGAGGATTTTGCTGTAGTCCACTGTACAGATTCCATGGAAAACACCTATATTTATCTCAGATGATTGAGATGACAAAGAAGCAGACATAAACAGAAATACAAAGTCCCTTAGTAGAATATATATGCTAATCACTCGCTCTTGCCGTGCGAAATGAGGTTGCAACTCATGAACAAGAAGAAGCTGGGTTCAGCCTAGAGGAGAGAGGATTGTCCTTACCTCATCACCTATGGTGTGTCTTTACATTGCCCAGAGTATTGGAAGTCCACCTGAACCTAGCGCGTAGGCAGTGTGACAAAGCCTAGTGAGGTCAACAGCTGTGCTCAGTGCTCAGACTCTAAGAAAGCTTTCTAGCTTTTGCTGTAGCATATAAATGTTAAATAGGCCAAAGAACCAATGCTTTAAAGAAACTATTAGGAAGCCTCAACCTGATTTTTATCACCCAATTTTTGCTCAAATCACACAGTCACCTTAGACTCTTGTTCTCACCAACAAACAACATGCATAAGCAACCACATTCCACGTTTTTATAGATTTGTCTGTAATCACACCCCTCATTAATTTCAACTAAGAGATAAAGTGTATCCAAGTCACTTTGAATCTTTATTCATGACCAGTGTTTAGATTTTCCCTTCTCATTACATTTTCCTTATGAATTTGCTTCTGAAAAGCCAGTAAATTTCCATTACAGTACAAGACAACTATGAAATGGCAAAGGGATTAGCAGTGCACATTACTCAGCCCAGGCTGACCTTTCAGTCAGTGATTAGTGCTGGGACATAAAGTTTGAAGGATCATGTATATTCAGCTCACAACCATGGAAACTCAGAACAAATCATTGACTAGATGATCAGATTGAAGATACAGAGCACAGCCCAAGTGTGGCAGTTGCGTTTGCAAGAGAAGGAGTATTTGCTTTCGGATGTTCTGGATGGGCAGCTCCTAGATGTTTAGGATAAAAGTAATGCCTGTGGCTTGGTTTATACCTGTTCTTCTCTTATATAAATCATATCTTTTAAATTATTCCTTTCCTTTTTTAAATTATTCCTTTTGGCTGGCTCATCATTTGTGAAAATCTCCAATAGATGAAGTATTTTGTCATCATAAACTACAACTATAAAAAATAAATAAACTACAACTATGTGAAGTCTATTGTTAGCTAAATATATATATATATACCTATACATATACATATATATGTATATATATATAACTAAGAACTTTGAGAAAATGATTGAATATAATAAATAATCATAGAAAAATTATGGAACAAATTAAGCAAAGTATATTGTATTTATGAATCAAAATGTGACTGAAAAATCCTATAATGTAACAATAGAGTAAGCTAAAGCAGTAGAGTGAACTGACAATATCCAATTAAAGTCATATATTTGAAGCTAAATAGTGAGTAGCAGTGAAAAGCAAATTTTTAAGTTATTTGAATTATAGCATGGTTGCAAAAGCATGGCCTTTAATACATTATCGAAGAACAATATAAAATGTGATGGACTCCTTGTCTATCACAAGCAAATTGTTTTGATTTATCTTTGTCATGAAATGAAAAAATTAGCTCTTCATTAATTTCTTCATTTAAAATTTCACTTGGGAGATAAATGAAATTTGTTGGGAGATAAATGGTACAAGTAAACACTTGCATTGGAGTTTTTCAAATCTCTCATAGCAATATCCTATGTAGCTCCATCAGCAGAGCTAGAAATTAGCCATAGGATTCCGGACTCTTAGGTTAATACTTGATTCCATTGACTATGCTAAATATGGTGGTGAGACACAGTACACACACACACACACACACACACGTGCTAATTTGAAGGAGATTCTGCACTAGACACACGTGAATGTGTTAATTGAGAAGTGGCAAGTTGCCAAATGGAAACTGGCATCTCTATTCAGAAAGATTATTTCTCTCAGAGAATCTGTGAATGGACCCCTGAATTTCTCACTTGACCTGAATGTTATGTATTTATTAATTAAGAGTTAAAGAAGATAATTAATTAATTTATTAATTAAGAGTTAAAGAAGATTAATTAAGAATTAAAGAAGATATAGTGGCATGAGGAATAGTGGGCTCAGCACTACTGGAAATACAAAACATCTGATTAGGAAAGAGATCTCAAAAGTTTAAACTCATACAAATAAACTGGCTAAAATCTTTGGGTTCTGTTACATAAGTCAGCAGGCCAAGGGAACTATTTTCCACTCGTATAGGAATGAGGCTCCTAAATTCATCAGAAGTAGAAAATGCCCAACAGGTATACTTTGGAATGTTGTAGACTGATGGTTATCTGGAAAATGCACAATAATTTTAACATTGAGTCTCCAAATTTCCTGACAAACTGTTGAACACATTCGAGGATATCGGTGGTAAGAAATCATTCTATTTCAGAGGGAGCAAAGAAGAGATGTTGAGTGTACACAGTCTGATGATTAATTTTATGTGTCAATTTGATTTGGATGTACAATGCCAGGATATTTGATCAAATCTTATTTGGACTGTGTCTATGATGGAACTTTAGGGTAAAATACACCCTTAAATCTGTAGACTTAGTAAGAACAATTTCCCTCTGTAATGTGAGTGAGACTCAACCAATCTGTTAAAGACCTGAATAAAACAAAAAGGCTGATCTTTATAAGAATGACAGCCTTCTATATCCACCTTCAAATCAGCATGTCAGCATTTTCTTGCTACATCAATGGAGCTACACCAACTTTCTTCAATACATATCTAATTACTATATAGATCTTGGGACTTCTCAACATCCATCATTTCATGATTCAATTCCTGTAAGGTAGATATTCCTCACTTAACTACCTATTAGTTTAATAATTTTTCAGGCTTAGAACTCTCTGCTCAGATTTACTCTTTAATTTTATTTGTAATTTTTTACAGGTCTTTACATCTTATTCATTAAGTCCCGATGTCTGTTTGTACAGTATACCTTATTTATACAGTACCATATTTTTTGTTAATTGTACTCAAGTTCTATGTTCTGTTACAGTATTGCATGTAAGAGTTATGAAGCTCAAAGCAAAATCATTAAGTTGAGCTTCCTTTGATCATTTATTTATTCTTAATATTATAAAATACATATTTTACACAATTCCTCAATTAGCCACCAATTGACTTTAAGAGAAGGAATTTGATCCTTAAGTGAAGAGTTTGATCTACCTTCTAATTTTATAAAAGTTCTTTCCTAATTTTGTATTATTTATATTGTTTTTACTACTACATGATGGATATATTACAATAATATTAAAATGGGAAGATTTAATGATGTTGTGCTTTGCTGGCATTGGAAACATATGTAAAATCACCAGACTTTCAATTGTACAACATGGTTCAAGCTAATTGAACCTCCTCAAAAAGACTTTTACCCAGGTAAGAATATGATTTTCTGGTTCTTCAGTCCAATCTCTTGATTAACATTTTACAAAAATCCAATTGTAATTTTCAAACAGTTTCAAAACTCCCGTACCATGATTAGGAACTTTAACAAGATTAGAGAAGAAGCCAATGTTGTTGGAGATTTCTTCCACTACTTTCTGCGGCTGTACAGAAAGGGCGTTTAAAGGAGAGAAGTAATTGTATGATGAAGAAACAAACATGCACACATTGTGAAGAGTCAATTGGAAAAAAGAAAAAATACCTTGCAAGTTAAAACAATCAGTTTCCTAAACTCAAGGACAAAATGAGTGGGAAAGCTTAGGAAACTACTAGAAAGCCTGAAAGCTAAGGTTTGTTTATGAGCAATGCACAATTTTAATACACACTTATATTTGAATCTGCTGCTTGTGCATGACTAGTATGATTTCCCATAACCCTTAATGATTGGGTGGGCTGCCAGCCAGAAGGCTTTCTCTCTTGATGCAGTAATTGTCCAGCAATGATTTCTTTATGCCCTCCTCCATAGTGTTGTATATTTGGAATTGAGATGGCAGATACTTTTTTCCTTTTGCAGGGGAAAACATTCAATTTTAAAAGTCCTCAGCTGTCAGCAGGCGCACTATACCCACCCACTCCTCCTCGCAGTGAGAGGAGATGGCCACAGAGGCAAGAGTCTGAAACATCAAAAACCCTGAAGTCTCTTGAGTTCTTGCCAGTCTCCCCATATCAGTCTTCATCAGCATCTCACCAGAAAAATTTTCCTCATTCTCTCTCTTTTTCTGAAACCAGCACAACTTCAGATTTTATTGATGACAATCAAAAGTGCTAGCACATCTTGAATGAAAAGTGTATTATCTACAAATGTGTACTGTACTCATTTTTTAAAACAATTTTAGAGGAAAATGGTGATGTATCATTTATACAGCACTTTTTTCAAATGGGTAGGAATAGCTCAAGTCCACAGAAAAATTTCTCTCTGTATACATACTTTTTATATTTATTTATTTATTTATTTATTTATTTATTTATTTTAGTTGTAAACATCCGTAATACAGAAGTGAAGAACAATTAAGAAACTGAAATCTGGGTTGTTAGCAAAATAATTCTATAGCGATTTCATAAGAAAATTTCACTGAAAGCATGAAAAGAGAATATATAAAGTGTGTAACATCCATATATTTGAGTTAGCTATTGAAGTTACTTTAAAAAACAATTTCAAAATTGAATTGATTGTCTTTTCTTACCGGGACAAAGGTCTCAAACTGAGTTATTGCGTCTCCTCGGTGACTTGACACATGAGAGCTCCTTGGATGAACAGATGTAGATTTTTTGTATAGCTCTAGGTTATTCAGAGTAGGCAATAAATATGCAAATCATCAAGCTGTATTCTCTCCTGGCCATTCCATTAGACACACTTTGAAGTGTGATTGAGTATGGATACTGCAATAGGTTGCAGGAACCAAAGGGAAGGAATGTAAGGGTGCTAAAGGTAATGATTGTGAGGTATCCTTGCCTATGGTTCAGTAATAAGAAGAATTAAAAAGAATAAAATGCGCTAGAGAAAATTTAAAATGAAGCTAACAGTGATGAATTCTACACTTAATATTCTTTTATAACAATTTTTGATAAAACAGGCAAATGCTATCCTCATTATCCAAAGGTTAAATTGGATCATAAAAATTCCAAGCCAACTTTTCCCATTATATTCAACTTCCTTTTGCAGGTTTAATAAAAAGAAGATTTTTTTTTTTCCTAATGATATGATGTTATATGGATACCTTAACTGATTATTTTCTATCAAGATTTTGTCAGAATATTGATCAACATAAATCTAATAATTATTTCCAAAACCAAAGTATTCATATCCATAATTTCTCTTTATACAGGCTGAGTAATATCCTATTCTTTAAACTACCTGACTTACTTAACTTGAAAAGGGCTAGTTCTACATCAAGGAAGAATAGCACCACTGTATGTTTCTTAAGGAAAAATAAGAGAGCCTGCTTAAATACTAGGCTAGGATTTTCAGCAGGATTTCAACTGCTCTGTATGTTAGACTGCTTACTTTTGTTTAAGAAGTAATCACTGTGTTGGTCCTCAGGAAAAACAAATCTGACTTTCATAAAATCGTGCAAGGAAAATGGAAGGCTATTCATTAATTAGACATTTTCTTATCAGCTCTAAGAGAACTTATACACTAATTATAGCAACGTTGGCTATGGAGAAAGAAGGCGATAGGAAATGCCAAGCATACTTGCTTGCTCCCAAGTCCATGAGCACCTAGTCATTGTTCATTTAACCAGTAACAAGTAACCAGTAACAAGGAGAGTTGCTTTATTTTTTTTTTCTCAGTTTCTGAGACGAATGAAACCAAGTGAGGCCAAGTTCATTTAGTTATGAGGGTCAGTGAGAGTGAATTTAATCTGGAAATATGAAAGTTTTCAAAGTGTCATCCATATTACACTACATGTAAGGAAATGCAGTATTATTATGAGTGTGATACGCAGATTCTACAAAGATCAACTCATATGCCTAACATTGGGGTCTCAGGGCCAGTGACACACAAAGCCCAGAACCACTCATGTGGAAAGCATACATCTCTATGTAAATATTTTAAGTTTTGTCTTGCCTGGAAAGAACATATCTTCTATGCGCTTGCAACTCAAGCAAATTACCTTAAACATAATTGATTAAACTAACACAAAGGCATCTCCTTGTAATTCTTAAACCCAGCTTTTTTTTAGTCAATATTTTATAATGTTTGTGTTTCCCCAGGGAGTTCAGAGGAGAATCTGTTTCCTTGCCTTTCCCCTGTTCTACAGGCCAACCACATTGGCCAGTAATCCTTTCCTCCATCTCCAAGCACATAATTCCAGCTTCTCATTCTATCTTCTCATATCCCTTTTCTCACTTTTCTGCTGTTCCTTCTTCCTTATAAGAAATTATTATTTCATTGGGCCAATTTGATAATCCAAGGTAACCTTCCACTTTAGAATGTTCAACTTACGGACATCTGCATAGGTCTTTTTATTCTGACAGGTAGGCTATTCATTGCTTCTGGAGACCTTTCTGGGGGAGAGCACAAGAACGTGAGAACCATATGTTTCATGCTTATTGGATAAAGGTGACAAAAACATTTCCCAATAAATATGGTCCTATGTGTCAATGCTTAGATGTCCCGCTGTGGAGTTAGGATAAATATGAAGGTGAAGGAAGAGAGAGGAAAAGGAAGTAAGAAGAACCAGGATCTGCCGTGTGTGGGCAGCAAGCTCCCGCTGTGGACACATGCAGCAGAGGCTGCAAACGCGAGCTAAGAATAATGAAAACAAGAATACAGGTAAGGAAGTGTCGTGTAGACATATAAGAAGGCAGGCTGGTGCGGAGGGCAGCGTGCTTTAGGTCAAAGAAACTGTGTTACGTACACAATCCTATTCCCCAAGGTGATGTAAGCTTGAGGTGCCAAAATCATACACTAAGAGCTTAAAAATTAAAATTAAAAATTACATTTGCCCAAGGTGCCAAAATCATACACTAAGAGCTTAAAAATTAAAATTAAAAATTACATTTGCCCAAATGTCTATTGTTTATATTTTACGGTGAAAAGTGCTATTAAATCAGGGATGCAAATTGGTTTGCCAGATTATCATTCTCTGCATCAAATATTGCTTTTGAGTTTTGCCTGCCTAACGTTAAAATTTATTTATTTGCTTAACTACATAGCTCCGACTTGTGATCCTCTTGTCTCATCCTCCCCAGGGCTCAGATTGCAGGTGAGCACCATTACACCCCGTTTGGGCGTCCAGTATGATATGTGTGGGGTTCTGGGGCCCGCGTGGCAC
>PVJA010018125.1:10872-28228 GCA_004027025.1 Myocastor coypus | reverse complement strand
CTTGTGTTATCAATAGTGGGACATACGAATGCAAATCCTAAAAGCCGGTTGTGGTGGCACACACCTGTAATCCCAGCACTTGGGAGGCTGAGGCAGGAGGATCAGCGTGAGTTTGAGACTAGCCTGGGCTACAAAAGTGAGCTCGAGGCCAGTCTGAACTGCATAGTGAGACCCTGTCTCAAAAAGACCAAAAACAAACAAACAAACAAACAAAACAAATGCAAATCCTATCATAAGCTTTTTAACAACCAAAGAGAAGGATGTGATGGAATATATAGTAAAACAGGGCAGAGGCTATACATACAGATGAAAGTTCGGAGAAGAGAGGACTCTAGTGCTGAGAGGTTTTTCTGCACCATCTGTGGCAGCAGGTGGGCCCCTGGTCATAGCTGTCACGGGAGGCCAAGTCCTTCCGGTGGAGAACAGGAGGAAGGTGCTCCTGGATAAGCAAACACAGCAAAGAGCCTAGGCTGTCCGTGAGGTGGAAGCCATTTGGACTGAACCAAAAGGTGCAAGGTAACATTCGGAACTTAAGACAATAGATTTGGAACCATTTTAACATGTCTTTAGTGGCAAATCTAAGCTTTTCTTTTAGCTAGTACCTTTCAGGTAATAAAAATAAGAGAAACATGAGGTGGTGGAAAATAATAGTGGCTAGAAGATTAGCCGTTTGGATTTTGGTAGTTGTGTGTACCTGACTACGGCTTCTGCCGTATTTCTGCCTCAATAATTCTTATGGGAAATGTAAGGGTTACAATTTTCCCTTCATGTTTTCATGCTGCTTTGAGGGTGACCTGAAGACACACATGTTCAAATGTTTTACAGTTGACAAGCAGCATAAAAATGAGAAGATTTAATCCCGGGATATAGCGCAGCAGCATGAGTACCTGCCTGGCAAGTGTAAAGTCCTGAGTTCAATCCCTGTTACTGCAATCAATAAAAATAAAAATAAATTAAAATTCATTCATTTTCAAAATTAAATAAAAAACAAAGCTTTTACCAAAATATTTAGACATCAGATGAGTTGGTGTACACCTGTAATCCCAGCAGTCAGGGAGCTGAGACAGGGGATGGCTGTGAATTCTACGCTAGCCTGGGCTACAGAGGGAGCTCAAAACTAGCCTGGACCACACAGTGTGACTCTATTACCAAATGATAATAATGCACTAGGTAGAAGATAAACACTTTAGCATAAGTAAATGTTATAGTTTATGTCTAGTTGTCTCCCCAAAGCCTCAAGGACTCATGGGGCATGGCTTCTGTAGATTGAGACTTGACTCATGATCCCTGAGATTGTGTTTTAATACTGATAGGATTATTGGTCTATGTAAGGTTGAGACTATAGGTGTGGACTACGGTGGATATCCTAAGGCAAAGAGCCTGAATGTAATATAAAGAGTGACAGAGAGACAGACTCAAGTTGTTGCTGTTGCTCTCTGCTGCCCTGTTTGGTTGGCTACCTCTGCCACCATTTTGTTGCTGTTCTACCTCCATGAACTGGATTCTCTCTGCTCTGTTCCTCTCAGCCTTGGGCCAGCCGAACATGGACTGAAACCTCCAGTAACTGTGAGCTAAATAAACCTTTCCTTCTTTCATTTTGAGTGTCAGGTATTTGTTTCAGCAATGAGCGAAAAGTAACTAAGACAGTGAATATCTGATTTCATCCATAAACTTATTGATATAGATGCATTTTAGACTAGAGCAACAATCTATGAGTCTTAAGGAAAATGAACCAGCGCATAAGAAAGGAAAGGGACCCCCAGCATGACATGCCAGCCCACAAGGGGCACTGAGATGGGGATTGAGACTGGACGTGTTGGTGCGGGCCTATAATCCCAGTGCTTGGCAGGCTGAAAACAAGAGGATCACTATGAATCTGATCTGTGTAGTGAGACCCTGTAGGCCATGTGCTAAAATATATCAGAAAAAAAAAAGAATGGAAAGAGTGATGAGAGGATAGTTCATTTTTTTCCTTTCATAGGAGTGTGAAAAGTATTTTATTCCTAAGCGTGAGGAAAGACAGGAAAGATATATTTTAGTAAACCAGGCTTTTACAGTCAATTCTTAGAATTTGATTGAAATCTCATGAACTGGTTCCTTCACTCAAAACTATGTTAGCACTGACTACAGCACACTTCAAATATCCTCACATCTTTATCTCTCCTACTTTCTATTAGAAATGGTAATGAATAATTCTATTATACCCAAATATTATAGATATGCTGGTACCTATTTTTCATGTGTGCATTTTAGTACAGAATCTGCAGGGTCTCCTTACACAGATCAGACTCATAGTGATCCTTGTTTTTCAGCCTCCCAAGTGCTGGAATTACAGGCAGGTGCCACGACACGCCCTCTCAGTGGAGGCTCAAGCTCAACCTGGGGGCAGGCCTGGCACAGGAGGAGGGATCGAACTCTGGTCCCTGTGTCTGCCTAACCAGGTGATTTAATCTGCTGAGCTTTCAGGCCAGCCCTTATTCTGGTATTTATATTCACCAGTTTCGAGAAATCACATTTGAAGTTTGTGCTTACAAATTTTCTACTGCTGCTCTTGTGGGAAACTGAAATTTTCCTTCATTAACAAAAGGAACGTGAACAGCTCATTAACATGCAAATTTAATATGCATAAGAGTTCCTTCACAGTATTTTAGTAACCTTGGCTTCATGATTTTCTTAGATTAAGAATTTACCAGTCATTAAAAACAACTCAGGCATCTCCAATTAACCTATAAGCTGATAGGAAAATACTAACGAGGTACAAGAAGCTGCACATAGCTATCTGAATTATAGTACTAAATGGGTATGATTTAAATCTCTGAGTGGTAATAAAAACAAATAAATAAATAAATAAACAAATAAATAAACAAATAAATAAATCTATCTCTCATTTTCATTCTACCCCCTTCCCTAGCCCATGACCATTGGTCAGAGCCAGAATCTAAACTTAGAACTGTTCCCCTTTGAACCCAAACTGCTTCTTCCTATGACCCTATGAAATACTGTCGTTTTAAGGGTGCTTTCTTTTTTAAAATGTGTTTAGGACAGGGTCTACAGGGTCTCACTACACCCATCAGACTCGTAGTGATCCTCCTATTTTCAGCTTGCCAAGTGCTGGGATTATACCTGCGCACCACCATGTCCCGTCTCATGTCAGGGTACTTTTCTTACTCTAAATTATTTTGTTTCTTTGCTTATCTTTTTAAATAAAGTAATAATTTCCATAAATGTTTCCAAATGTATAGGTAAATGTTGCTTCCAATGCTGGATCCTTAATATTATATTCCAGATCAGGCAAGAGAGATTTAACGTTATCCGATTTATCAAACTAAAACAAGTATGTGAAAATAGTTTGAGACTATGTAATGACCAGTGCAAACGGTTCACATGTGTACTGGGGCTGCTAGTAGCCTTGGTGGCAAAGCATCTCATCCATCCCTAAAGAGAGAGAGGAGGGAGGAGGAGGCACATGAATGCGAGCAGCACCATAAGAGGGGAGACAAGCGCAATAACACTCTCCTATTAATTCTAAACAGGCTTTGTTTCCGCTGAAGTTTAAAAGACACATAGCAGAGAGCTCAAGGCCTGTGACTGCTGCCTTACTCATGCATTATGCCATAAATTTGTAGTGAACTTTCCAGCTAATGAAGATAATAAATGACAAAAGCTTTCTGAGAAAATCGTTCTTTCAATGAAAACATTTTTAATCATTATAATCATTAAATATATACTATTGTGAAAATAATCTTTGTAAGAGCAACTTGGTACAACAGATTAGCCAGTTTACATGCTAGGAAGAATGTCGAATTATTCCTTCTCGTCCTCCTCATGCTATGCATCGGATCTCTTGCAGTATCCACACTGAATAACTTTGCTAAGGCCGGATCATTTCTGTGATCTTCTTACCCTCAGAAACATCACCATACTCTGTACCTCTATGGCTTAGATTTTATTTTAGGTGCCACACCACACAGGGCTTGTCTTTTTCTGTACAATTTCGTTACTTAATACACATCTTCCTGTTGGATCTATGTTAAATTCCAAGATAACTTTGACATTCTTTAAATAAGCTTGTGGCACTGTTCTCTGCGTTCCCTTCAAGTAATCTCGTTATGGATAGGCTGATTCACCTGGTGATGTTTGCTAATTCCCTTCATCTACTCTCATTAGCTTTTAGATTTTCACTGGCTTGTATGATTTTCAGTGACTTGCATTAGAGTTCATTAATGTCAGTCCCTCTTGTCTACTATTGATCCCACTTGTCCAAACTTTGAGTTTAATTGATATACTGTTTAGCACTGAATTTCCATTTGGTCTTAGGTCTTATCCCAATCTCTTGAAAACTCTAGGACTTGCAGGGGAATTTACACTGTGAACAGCCAAAATGTTATCATTGAGAAAGTAATCTTTTGAATTATGATATAGGAGTTATACACACACATTTATGTACAGTGAACATATCTGTGAATTTACATAGGTATTATTTGTGTGCATATGTGAATTTACATATGTATTTATGTTATAGATCTCACTTTATTCTGTTTCATGTACCTTATTTTGTGTAGTATGTGTGCACAAGAAATAACTGCTGAATAGATACTGATATTTTATGCATATTATACTGAATTCCCAAAATTAATTTGATGTGCAGAGAGGTGGTTCCTACTGCATGCAAAAGGGCACTGGGAGAATGTCCGCACACACACACCTAGTGAAATGGAGTGAAGTTTTCACGAGTGCAGATGTAGTTTGGCTCCAGATTTGAAGTTTTGCTTTACTCATCGCTTCAAAGTATAGAACTAGTTTCTGTCAGTCAACATTTTCATTGAAATTTGTAAAGGTTCAATTCATTCATAAAGTAATAATTATATACATACCTTTCATTTATTTCTTAAAATGCACATAAGTTATATCTACCAAGCACAGTACCAAGGTTTTTTTCTTTTTTAGTTTCCTTCTAATATTATCAGACTTTTGCATTCAGTGTGGAGAAATAAATGGTTATACTCTTAAAATTAGTACATAAATTTATCATTGACACTAGCTCTTGAACCATAAACCTAAGTTTCATTTTATTCAACAAATTGACTTATAAACTTATAAAGTTTCTTTGGCACCCACATAAGCAAATCCAACCTAAATGTCAAATGAAAGTAATTACTTAAATACACAGAAGGAAAGTTATACTACTTATTAATTGTATTGCATAGCTAGTATACAAAAGGCTTTGCACTCTAGTTACTACTATCCTGACAAAACTTTTGTGTAGCAAGGTGTTATGGTTTATGTCCAGTTGTCCCCCCAAAGCCTCATGCAGTCATGGGGCAGGGACTTCTGTAGATTGAGACTTGGTCCATGATCCCTGGGACTTTGTGTTTTAATTCGGATGGGATTATGATCTGAATACTGTGGAAATTATAGGTGTGGCCTGAGGCAGATAGGCTAAGGCAGAGCGCCTGTAAAGAGAGACAGAGAGACAGACTAGAGCTGTTGCTCTCTGCTCCTCTGTTTGGTTGGTTGCCTCTGTCACGATTGTTGCTGTTCCGCTGCCATGAACTGGATGCTCTCTGCCCTATTCCACTCAGCCTTGGGCCAGCTAAACACGGACTGAAACCTCCGGTAACTATGAGCTAATAAACCTTTCCTTCCTTCATTTTGAGTGTCTGGCATTTGTCCCAGCAATGAGAGAAGTGTAACTAAGACACAGGGATTATTATCTTTTGCATCTTTCATGTGGGGACAGTGAGGCTGAGGACAAAGTGACTTGCCCAATAAGCAATGAGTAAATGTCTGAACAAGATTCCTGTGATATCAACCTGAACCTTGAGCAAGACCTTAAATCCACTCTCATGAGACCTCTATTTAGGAAATCTTCTCTTACGAGGTCATGAGAACTTCTTGTAACTTGGTTATAAACAAACCTCTTTATTTTATGTGTGTAACTGCTTATGGTTTACGGAGCAGCATTGAGGACTGTGGAGGAGTTGTGCCATAACAGCATGTCTTTGCCCCCCCATACACATCTAATACTTGTCCGTAAGTGTTCCTACCATTCCTTCTTAAGATCAGCTGCCTCAGAGGAGGTTTTGAATGAATCTAAACACAAACAAGGTAGAATGCTTAGGGGAGAAAGGACAAAAAAATAAGCCGTCTCTGATAGTCTCCACATTCTGTGCCCAATCATAGAAAAGTTTCTCCCATCTATCCTCCAGTTGGTAGAGAAGGAAGAAAAGGAAGCATAAAGAAAAGAGAAAGGGAATAGAACAAGCAGCAGGGTGTGATAATCAAATTGTCCTGATTACAAGGCACTGGTTTCCCATCCTAACAGGTTATCCAAGGCTCAGTATTTTCCGGTAGTTTGGTTTGCAGAGTGTAGTGGCTCGAAGCATATATTTGATATATGTTTTTACTACACAGATGATGAATCAAGAGACCACCTTTGCCTCCACATTTTATGAACACTTGAAAATTCATCTGGGAAAAACAGGACGCTCATCCATTTTTCATGATAGCGATTTTGTGATGTGTCCAATGTAATACATTGAGGATAAAAAAAAAAAAAAAAGGAAAGCCAGTGAGGTGTCTGGAGACAAAATCCATCAGCCAGGCAGTGCAGAAAGAAATCACAAAGATTGCCTTGTTTTGTTTTGCTTAAAGAATTTGGCTTGGAGGATAATGGTATTTTCCTGTCACTATGGGATAAGTTTCTTAGAGAAAAAATAATCTCCGTGGGTGAACAGCTCTCAAGGTGACCTGGTAGGCTTAAAATGTAAACTGAAATGTCAACAGCATAATAACTGCTTAAGAGAACAATTTTGATGGCTTCTGAGGAGTGCACATAGGGACTTAAAAATGAATAAAATTTTTCTTTTGATGTGTGGCACAATTTTCTCAAAGAAATTATGGGCAATTACAGTTCCAAAGTAAGCACAGTTCCATGATTTGAGGTGAATTTCCAAATCTCAAATCAGAGGCAACAACATCCAATGAATTCTTCTTATTTTCAGGGTGATAAGAGTTAGCACTTGTTAAACTTTCTTGCAAAAGAAAGAAAAATTTGTCTTTTAATGTAAGGATTAGAAATATTACAAGTAATCAATTATTTTATTTTTATATAAAATAAAAATGCATTATGTTCATAATTTTCATACAATTGATGGCATAGAGAGCAGTGAAGATTGTCATGCATGTCATGTTTACACACATCAAAAAGTCTCAATGAATTAAAAAACAAATGAAGGATCAAGAACAATGGTCTGAAATCTACCCATAGGATTTTAGGATTTAACAAATAACAAGAAGCATAAAATTTTACACCATAGCAGGGTTGACAACAAAAGAATGATAAATACAAGAGCATATATTTTCACATTAAAACAGTAAAAGCTACATAACCAAAACCCAAACCTAAACATTAATACAAAAAAAAAAAAATCAAGAAGCAGATTGAGAACAGGTGTGGTGGAATGTACCTGTAATCTCAGCTGTTGGGAGGCTGTAAACAGGTGGGTCACTATCAGTGCGATCTAGTAGTGAGACCCTGGTCACCATGTAGACCCTTCCCTAAAATACAAAAAAAAAAAAAAAAAAAAAGGGTAAAATGAAGATCTACCAATTAAATACCTATTTTAAAAGCTATCTAGAGCATAGCACAAAAAGTGATGTTTACGAATAAGATTTCTTAGTTTTCTTGTATGCTTCTCTGGAATTAGATGAGAATTTATCATTTAACAATGGGAATGTGTTTTAAATGACTTCTTCTGTAAAATAACTCCATAATTTGAGAACAATGTTGTCTTTGTTACTCTTCTATCGTTGCTGGGACAAATACCCGACACTCAAAATGAAGGAAGGAAAGGTTTATTAGCTCACAGTTACTGGAGGTTTCAGTCCATATTTGGCTGGTCCAAGGCTGAGTAGAGCAGGACAGAGAGTATCCAGTTCATGGTGGCGGAACAGCAGCAAATGGTGACAGAGGCAGCCAACCGAACACAGTAGCAGAGCAACAGCTCTAGTTTGTCTCTCTGTCTCTCGTTGTATTCCTGTCAGGCTCTCTGCCTTAGGATATCCACCCTGGACCACACCCATAGTCCCAGCCTTACTCAGACCTATAATCCCATCAGTAACTAACACATATAATCCCAGCAACTCATGAGTCAAGTCTCAATCTATAGAAGTCCCCGCCCAATGACTACACGGGGGGGGGGGCAACTAGACATAAACCATAACAAATGTACACATTTTTATTTTATAGTCATATTCCAAAACTAAGATGTAGAGTGTAGAATACCTTTTCTTATTTTAGTAAATGATTTCTCAAAAATCCCCACATTCAAATTATTAAGGACGTTGATAGCTTCTTCACTGAATTCTAGTCTTTAAGAAAATTTGTTTCTATGTGAAGAAGCCAAAAAGCCAGGACAAAGCATTATTTATGATTCAAGAAAACCACTGTGTTCTTGAGGCACAACTCATAGAACTATTGAAATTACCCACTGGACAAAACTATGAGGATAAACCAGTCAACTGACAGATGAGGTCTTGTACAGCATATTGTTGGATTTTGCTTCCTAATCCATTCTTCCAGTCTATTTCCTTGAATTGGTGAATTGAGTCTATTTACATTGGTGGTTATAATTAAGATATCCTGGCTCATGTTACTCACCTGCTGTCACATACTACCTTTTCTTCTGTGTTTAATTGTTCGCCATATTTGTTGTGTTCTTTCCATTTTCATTCGTAGAATTGCGGTTATTGTGATCTCTTTCTAGAACATCTTTTAGTAGTCTGTGTAGGGTTGGCTTTGTTGTAGTGAAATTCTTCAGTTGTTCTTTGTCACGGAAGTTTTTCACTTTTCCATTAAACTTGAAAGAGAGTTTCGCAGGATAAAGTGGGTTGGAATTTGTTTTCTTGCAGTTCTTGTAACACTATGCTCCATGCTCTTCTTGATGCAATGATTTGTTTGGAAAAATCTGCATTGTTCTGATTGGCTTTCCTTTAAATGTGATCTGTTTCTTTTTTCTAGCAGCTTTTAGTATACTGTTCTCGTGCTGAATTTCTGGGATCTTGAGTATTATATGTGTAGCTGTAGTTACAATTGGGTTAGTGCTATCTGGAGTTCTATATGTTTTGGTTACCTAAGTGTCAGATTGTTTTCCCATATTAGGTAAGTTTTCTGGTATTGCCTTTATCGATATTCTTTTGATGTCGTTTGTATTGACTCCTTCTTTCTCACTTATGCTATTAGTCTGATGTTATTCATCCTTAGATCATCTTGCAGATGTTCAAATATTTTTTCCTGCATCCTGGTTGTTTCTAATAGATCTTTTCTTACATTTTACTAGCTGCAATGATGTCTTCAAAGTTTGAAAGTTTATTTTCACTTTCACTGAAAAGATTTTTCCAGCTTGTGATTGAGGTTTTAAGTTTCTGGATAGCATTTGAATCTGCATCATGTGACCTATTTATTTTCCGCCGACAAAATGACTTTCCTGATGAACCCAGTTGCTCTCTGTCAGACAGAGTGCTCTTTGTCTCAGGTCCTTGTTGTTATTGAGAATGGCTTCAGTTCTTTAGGGGACAGTTCTGATGGTTCCCATGAGTGTGACAACTTGGTACCAGGGTGTGTCCCTCAGCCTGATGTTGCAGACAATTCATCCCGTTGGTGCAGACTTCCTACCTTACATCACTGAACTTTGGACCTCTCAGTACAAATTCTTGATACAGACTTGCATGAGATGTCATTGGTTGTAGGCCTCCAGCTGGACTCAGAGAGCACAGTGTCATGGAATGTAGGCCCTCAGTTGGACTCTTTGGGGTTCTAGTGTGAATATATCACTTGCACTCTTCAGCATTTGCCTTCTTTTGGTGATTATAATAAAATAATCCTATAAGTTATGGGTTCTGTATTAAATATACTCCCTTTGCCATCCTGACCACAAGAAATTTGGTATCAGGAGTAGGATCACTGCTATAAAACATACCTGGCTACATAGTTTAAGAGTGTTTGGAAAGATTTTGAGAGACTGGCCAAAGGAGCAACCCCCATATTCTGTAAACTACGTGGGAGACTCTGTGAGTGCCTGGAAAATCAGAGTAGTTGTCTTAGCTACTTTTCACCCATTGCAGGGACAAAACAACCAACACCCAAAATTAAGGAAGGAAAGGTGTATTTAGCTCACAGTTTGTGGAGATTTCAGTCCATAGTTGATTGGATATAAGACAGAGTGGAAAATGGCAGAGGGCAGCAGTTCATGGTGGAGGAACACAGAAAAACATCAAGAGCAAGAGGGGAGGAGCAGTGGCAGTGGCAGAAGCAGCAGTGATGGAGCCTCTTCCCCTTGCTTATATTGCCTTCAGGCCACTCATAGTTGTAGCACTCACACCCATAATCCCAAGCGCTCACACCCATAATTCCAGCATTGGATCAAGACTTAATCACAAACTCTAGAAGTTTCCCCAATGGGCGACAACTAGACACAAACCATAACAGGAGTACTGATGGATATAACAGCTAACTTCTATTGAGAAAGACTATATTGGCTGTTGGATCCCAGATGGTGTATATTAGGCTTTGGAAGGATCTTGGTCTACATTTGGCTTGTATTTAGAAATATTGCCTGGGTGGCAGAAAAATTTCAATGCATTCTACTTTTGGGACTACAGCAGAGGTACTGTTGAGGGGTTTTGGCCCAGATTGCTTTTTGAAATTAAGGGCAAAGATCCAAATGGTGATTTGAAGCATTGGCACAGAGGAAAGGCTCCAGTAGAGTTGCGAGTTGCACAGATAAAACAGAAGAGACCATGGCTGTTGAGAAGCACTAAGACCTTCTCAACAGCCACAGTAAAAATCCCTGATGGTAAAACCCCCAGTGGTAAAAAAAAAAAAAATACTTCAGGCCTTTCACTAGAAAGGAAGCATGTGTTTGAAATGCTGGCGATCCCCTGGGGTGTTTCTTAATGTTATCTTGTCCTGTTATCAAAAGTTAGCAAGAAGCAAGGATTATGATTGCAATTGACTGGGGCCCGGCGGGATGGCTCAGTGGTCTAAAGCGTCTGCTTGGGAAAGCTTGGGTGGCTTCAGGGACCGCGGTTCGATCCCCGGCACCACATGCTGCGCCAGCCCTGCCCTTGGGGCGGGCTGAGCCGGCCATAAAAATGAGTGAATAAACAAACAAAAAGTTCTGAAACAAGAAAAATAAAATAAAATTAAATTAAAAAAAATGATTGCAATTGCCCTCTTAAATACGATTTCATTGCAGTTTTTAGATACATGTTTGTAATCGGGCTACTTATTCAAAATATTATGATTTTTAACCTTGAATTTTGAGCACTCTTTGAATATTTGCTTTCTGTGTGGCAGTGAATCCAGTAAGAACTGTATATATGTAACTGTTATATGAATACAAATCTGAATCGATCAAGACATGTTAAGATTTTTATAAATCGAACACTGGCAACTATGGCGTAAGAGGAATGTTTCTGTTATCTTGGGCACACTGTGGTAGGTTAACCAGTCGTCCACTTAGAACAGCCAGCTAGACTCAATCAGTGTGGTTCTGGTTGTGCAAAGCCCACCTGTGAAGATTGTTGCTAAAAGCATGAAAGGGGACCTGGAGGGGAAGATAGTGTGCTGTTGGTATTCCTGGGACCTTGTTGTGCTGGTCCCTTGATATGATTTCAGCAGTTAGCGTTAGAAGAGCGCAGATCCTTGCTGTCACTGAGGGTGGCTGCAGTTCTTTTGGGAGTAGCTCCGGTCCTTCCCTTAAACTTCACTTCCTGGCTCCACTGAAGATCCTGCAGCCTCCTCACAAAGGTCCTTTATCTCATTGCTGTAGCTTTTCTATGTTCTACCACTGTCCCTTGGATCTTCCGAGTGCACATCCTTCGTTCAGATTTGGATTAGACACTGTCATGGGTTCCAGGTTTCAGATAGAGTCATGAAGGACATTGCCATCAGATCCAGTTCCTAAGCTATATTCGTTGGCTGCTAGTGTGTTGAGAGATTGCTTACACTTTTCTACCTTTGACTTCTTGGGTGACTATTATACAATAAGCCCATAAATTATTGGTTCTGCATTAAATCTATTTTTTTTAGAAACCCTGAAGACAACAAATAGCCTAGGCCTGACATTAGCCTGAGGCATAGAATCTCAGCGCTGCCACTCAGGACCTGTGGAAGTTCTTCATGATCTGGACAGCATAAAAGAAAGACAGCCACAAATAATGGTGCATTTGCAACTTTCCACAATAGCCTGTGCTGTGCTTCCCAGATGCAGCACGTACTTTTATCTTTGCTTTAACCTTCTTTTTCTCTTTTCTGAGCCCAAGATCATTCTGTAAAGCCAGTACTTCCCTTACAGTTCTCTTTTACTTTGTTTGCCACTATTTCAAAAATGTGTTTCTGAGTATATTATCACCTGTATCAGCCCTGTCTTCTAATTCTGACACCATCATACTGTTTACTTCTGCCAACCACAATTTTTAGTGTACATTATTATCTCTTCAGTTTCTACTTGGTACCTTTTTATGGACTAATTATTTTCTGAAGTGGTCTTTCATGTTTTATAGTATTTGTTTACCTCTGCTAGCTTTTTATGAGTGTCAAGCCCATTGTTAATTTTATTGAGTCCATTATCTCTTCAAGATAAATCAGTTTTGAGCTTTCCGAGAACTGGATTGATTTCTTATATTAGCTTGTACTATTCAGCTCTTTAGCGTTTGATTTTCGGTACATAAAGCTTCATAGGTTGGATTTTATAAGCTTTTCATTAGTTTGTTTTATGTTTCCAAGTGATTGTGTGTGCAAGTCCATACACAAGTGTACACACCGAACCTTATGTGTTAATTATAATCAAAAAAAACTTTGTTGTTAGTTTGGAAACTTCTTTAGTTAGTATTTTTATTTCCAGTGACACATTCTGGGTAGAGGAGCCCTAACTATACAACTATAGTTAGTACTTTGCCTCTCTCAAGATCAGCCCTCTTCCAATGATTTGGACAGAGAAGTATGCAGCAATTGACTTGATTTCTAGTTTTTTTGAAAATGAACTGCAGTATTACTAATAACGCAAATGCAAACTGTGCACTGGCAAACATTAAGATTAAAGCCGGTTGATAGCACCAAGTATGCCACTGTGACAATAGGAACAAGAGCAGCAACCATGATAGCATCAAAGGCAAATTGTATAATGATGTGCAATGAGAATTAGTACGTCATCACTGTACAACTGTAAAAAATAGAAAAGATATTCGCAATAATAGAATAGACACAAAGGAAAGTACTCCAAATGGTGAATATCTGCTAAGTGCAACAATTATGCCATCATTAAAAAATTGAAAAGAAATCAACAGTAATAGCAGAAAGTAAACCATTATGTAAAGACAAACAAAGCTTAATAGCAATGGAGGAGGTATGTTAGTGGAAAGGGAAAGAAGTAAAATTTGAAAGATAAAAGGAAGATGAGGAGCAGACAAAATTGAGATAAAGGATCCTATCAATGAGTAAAATAAAATTAATAGAGGTAGACAAAAGTAGCAGAAAAGCACTTAGGGAAGAAGAAACAATAGACAAAAAAAAAGAAAGTACTTCCATACCTCAAGTGAAGAAAAGGAGAAATGGTTAAAAAAAATTTGTTCTGTTTTTGAGTGAATAGTTTCTTTCCAGAGTCTGCATTACTGAAGTTCACCAGAGAGGCAGGTGGAATTGTAAGTCACTATTAAGTTCTATATTGTTTCCACACGCATATTTTTGTGATTAAGGGCTAAGTCAATAATTGGTCAATGCTGTCCACCCCAGGGCAGATGCACTCCAGTCACTCCTCATTTTCATGTCCCTCTGTGCCTCCCAAGTCACCCCTTTCTCTGCCTACTTGTTTGGCACAGGCATTGGTGAGGTGGCCCCTACCTTATTGCAGAGCTCCCTTTGTCCATACACATAAGACTGTGGCAACTGCCCAGGTTGTGATGTATCCCTCATCATGCTGATGATGAACGCAAATCGATGACTGGTTCTATGCATGATGTAGGCAGGGGTGAGGGGAGTTCATCAATTTGCTGGAGTAAAGTTCAGCATTTGTAGACCCTATACTCCTTACAAAACCACCGCACAACTGGTCCGGCTTCTCCTGGGTGGTGGAGCTTCGGTGTCCTTCTCAGCTTTCTGTACCCTCTCCATCACAACACCTGTGGCCATCTCCATTCAATCACTAGCAACTGACTCATCCCCAAAGGGCTCCTGATCAAACACTAGAACATGGCAGGTGCTGATTTCTTCTCCAACTTCAATCTGTCAAATGGAAGCAGTTATTTTGATATTTAAATGGAAGTTCCAATGTTTTTCAGAGTTGAAATAATATGAAATTGGGGATCATTAGCAAACCTAATCGTCAGGGCTTAGCATAAAAGTGGAATAATCAAGACAATTAAATATTGAAAGGAACAGAATATAAGTCAGTGACAGGGGACAGAGTCTGAAATATAAGGTCAATTGACTTTCTCAAGAATAACATACCAATTGGTGGTGAAAAACAATTTGTTTTCCACAGAAATGGAATAATCATATGCAGATATGAGATAATATAAACATTGACCCTTACTTGACACAATTTTCTGTAATTAACATTATGTATGTTAGACTATACATAGAAAAGAAAAATAAATTTTTAGCTGAAAATATTTGCAAATGTTGTCTGGTTACTGAGTCAAAAGTCTGAGGATTAAGTCTTGGTACAGTAGATAATACTTCCAATAATCTGTTATATTTACACAAAACTGCACAGGTTCTAAACTGAAAATGTCCTTGGCAGTCAGTCTCGTGGGAGCCAAGCTACAGAGGGGTCAGTCTTTTCCTTTCCTTCACTCTCTTTCTCCCGATCCCCTCCTGTTTCCTGCTCCTTTTCCTCTTCCTTCTCCTTCCTTTTCTTTTTCCCTGCTTCCTCCATTTCTTTTGCTTCTTGTGTTTCTCTTCATCCTCTACCCCGTCCTTCTCAGAGAGCCGGGAAACAAACCCAGGGCCTTTGTGCTAAGCTCCACCTTCATCTCTTTTTTAAATTTTATTTTAAGAAAGAATCTCTTGATTCTCTAAGTTTCCTAGGCTGAACTCAAACATATGAACCTCTCTCTACAGCTTTCTAGAGTGCTAGGATTCCAAGTATGTGGTAGCAAGTCCAATTATGGTGTGAGTTCTCAATCTCTTTATACAGTTTAAAATTGAATCTTTCCTAGTAGTCTTCCCTACTGGGTATTTTCCAGCTTTAGCATTTTAAGGTGTTTTGAAATGGTTTGGCTTAGTCCCTTTCCTGCCACTCTAGACCCTTCAGGTTTCACTCTCTCTTCTTATTGCAAGGGAGATGAGTGTGGTAAGAGGTTGAAGGGAGATCTTCTTCACAAGATGTAATCTGAATACAACGAATTGAATTCCTAAAGCACAGAGAATGGTGTCTCTGTTGAAGGAGAAAAGGGTGATGTGGAGCCCATAAGTTCTATGCAGATTTGCTGTGAATGGCGATGAGGGAAACACTAAGTAGACGTAAGCCCGTCATGATCAGCATTTAGTTTTGAGTGACAAGGCACACTAGTTCTTCTTGCCACTTAGTTCAGCCAGTGCTAATCCACTCTGTGTAGAGGAATGTTCTATCCATGAACTAGAACATTATAGATTTTCTTCTAGACTCTATTCTCTTAACGCACACCAGGTAGGAGGTCTACAACATACAGCCACTGGAAGACAGCAGAAATGCAGGAGCAGGTACAGAGACCTCTTGCTTCGATAGATTTAGAGCAGCAATGGAGCCACAAGACTCTGTGGCCGTCACTGTGGGCTCTCACTTAATCAGAGAAAAGATACACACTTGCTATCCACAAAAGAGATTAGCTTTCTAATATACAACATGACACTGAGCGAAACTTTGAAGTACCAAATAGAACAAACGATGTACAGAATTAGAAATAATAAAGGTTTGAAAATCAAATACTGATCTATTTTTTAAAAAATGTGTGTGTGTGTGTGTGTGTGTGTGTGTGTGATATCAAATCATTGTAAACATCACTATATTCACCTCTGTCAACAAGTATTTATTCTCCGTGAGACTTGGGATTAAGTAATTCTGTTTATTAAAAACACATCTACAAATGTATGTGTTGCTTTTTGTACACTATTTACTGAGCCACTCTTTGTAAATAGGAAGAAATAATGAAATTCAAAGAAGGTTTTTAGGTTGGTGAGATATCTCAGTGCACTAAACTCCTGCTTAGGCAAGCACAGGAGCAGAGGTTGATCCCTGTACCACATGATGTGCTGGCCCCAGCCTCTGGCACACTGAGACAGACACTGAGACAGGGTTTAGTGGGGAGGCTGAAAACAAGAGGATCACTAGGAGTCTGAGCTATGTAATGAGACCCTGTACTAAGTACAAGAAGAAGAAGAAGAAGAAGAAGAAGAAGAAGAAGAAGAAGAAGAAGAAGAAGAAGAAGAAGAAGAAGAAGAAGAAGAAAGAAGAAGAGGAGGAGGAGGAAGAAGAAGAGCAAGAATAAGGTTTTAAACATAAATGGAATAATAAAAGGAATGTTTTTGGCATATCCTTAAGGATGTAAAGACACTGTCCATAAACAACTTTAGTCTTTATTTAGGACAGAATAGAATTTTAAGTCTTCTTAAAATACTTTTAATGTCTGTGATAGAAAGAAGCAATGAAAACTAACTAACAAATGATAATGTATAATGAAAGATGTGTAAAAATGTACGTCAGGAATCATACCAGGCTATTACCATAAAATTCATCAGAAAGGTAAGACTGAGGACAGTAAAACAAACAATAGCAAGAAAATTCTGGATTTATTCCTAATGTTGTTGGTGACCT
Source organism: Myocastor coypus (assembly GCA_004027025.1). Lineage (NCBI taxonomy): Eukaryota > Metazoa > Chordata > Mammalia > Rodentia > Myocastoridae > Myocastor > Myocastor coypus. The sequence goes on along the minus strand of PVJA010018125.1, from coordinate 11,372 downwards.
TCTAGAAAAATTTAGCCCTCAAATTAGAAAGGATAAAAATGAGTGTTTTCTCCTTTAAACTGATAATGAGAGACAAGAAAAGAAAGAGAAGATCATTGTTTACAAATTTGCAGTTGAAAGGAAGGTGGATAGTTACATGACTATATGAACCTTGGAACTTTTAATTGTATGTTGAAAAACTATTTGGTTTTGTTTGTTTGTTTGTTTGTTTTTTTATTATCAGTACCCTGGAATCATTTTATGTATTTCTTTTCTGAATAGGGTTGTCCTTCCAGCTTTGACAGGATTCAACTAGGACTCTATTAATGCTTTGAAACTCTAAATTGTAACTTTTTTTTTTTTTTTTTTTTTTTTTTTTTTTTTTTTTTTTTTTTTTTTTTTTTTTTTTTTTTTTTTTTTTTTTTTTTTTTTTTTTTTTTTTTTTTTTTTTTTTTTTTTTTTTTTTTTTTTTTTTTTTTTTTTTTTTTTTTTTTTTTTTTTTTTTTTTTTTTTTTTTTTTT
>PVJA010018125.1:0-10772 GCA_004027025.1 Myocastor coypus | reverse complement strand
AAAATAGGCGCAAGTGATAATAACAGTGGCCATTTAAGCAGTGAATGAATTGTCATAGTAGCCAGAAAGCATTCCGTAGATGAGAAAATAGTCGAACAAATATCTTGTTAAAAATTCTGCCATTAGGGCGGGGGTACAGTGCGTGCCTGGCAAGTGTGAGGTCCTGAGTTTGATTCCTGGTACAACAAAGCTTTAGCATTAGGAATCTGACCTCTGCCAGGCATGGGAGTGCATGCCTCTAATCCCTGCCCTGGAAAGGCTGAGGCAGGAGGATCGTCCTGAGTTTCAGGCTAGTATGAAACATGAAATGAATTCAAGCCCGGACTGAACTTCATAGCAAGGCCTCACCTTGATGCCAGAAGCTTATGGGCACCATGCTTGGCCCGACATCAGTCTGACTGTTTAGATGAAAACTGGTTCAAACATGTTTTTGAAAGCAAAGTGCGTGTAGTCAAACAAGTGGCAAGGGTATTCATTCAGTTGCATTAGTAGAAAGCTGTTGCATTTATATATAACTAATTTAGAAAAAAATATGTCATATATTCAGAAGGGAAATCTGCTGCTTAGTGTCTGTTAATGAGAATTTTGATTGAAGTGCTTTTCAGAAGGTTCATCTGAGTAAATCACAACATGTAAATTTTCCCTGAGTGCAAATTACAAAAATAGATTATTTAAGGTTTAATTTTGAATATTTGATGAAAGCAAGCACTGTTACCAGTAAAACTACTACTGTGAATTAGAAACTACAAAGGACCTGGTAGTTTGCCTGATAAATAACCATCAACTTAATTTAATTTTTTTAGTATAATTTCAAAATGGACAAATTTGAAATGTCCAGTAATTCATTTTTTTGACCAAAAAGTTAAAATTATTAATCTAGTAATAATTCAGAACTAAGATATTTAGTTATCAGAACATTGGTATGAATTAGACCCAAATGTTAGATACTGTCAACTTCTAAAGGCACGTTTCCACATGCAAGTTTCGATTTATCCTCAGGAGTTCAGCTGGGGCGTGGTGGTGCACGCCTGCAATCCCAGCACTCAGGAGGCTGAGGCAGGAGCACAGCCACAAGTCAGAGGCCAGCCTGAGAAACACACTGAGGGCAAAGCCAGCTTGAACTATGGAGTAGGGTTGTATGTGTCAGTAGCTCAGAGGAGAAGGTAGAAAAAGAAAATTAAAAACTGAATAGATTTGGCAACTCGTTTTTAAATCAATCTAAATGCTGAACTATCTTACATATCCCATAATCTTCTAATTAGTGCTGTTTTCAACGGTTACAGGGAAATTATCTTCTCCCACATTCCTCAGGGAAAAAGTCCATAACGGTTTCCAAGACGATATCTTGCTCACGATGCCTTAAGCTACAGATCTGAGGTATGGTTTAAGGTCTTAGCCTCCCTTTGCAGGAGAAATAACAGACTGAAGTACTAGTAAATGCAGAGAAATTTAGTAATCTATTGACAAGGAATTTAGACAGGTTTTGAAAACTGCTGTAGCTCATTTGTTTGTTGAGTGGAGGAATAGAAAGATTCAGTAAAGTCTAATTTCTGTACCTCAGTGTAACGCGTACATGTGCCTCTGTGACAGTTCTGGAACTCCAAGGAAAAGGTGTGGGTGGTGTCCTTCTGTAAGCTGAGTGGCCACTCCATTTAATTCCTGTCAATTCAAGTTACAACATTTCTTTGTCCCAAGCAACTTTTCTGACTTTCTATTCAGCCTTATTTTTGAGGACAATCATTGCTTTTCATTCTATAACTTGAATAAATTAAAGAATTTAAAAAGTAAGTAGATCATGTCCATTGATAAAATCAGAAGCTCAGATTTTCGCAAGAGAAAATATGATGTAAAATACTACCCTCACGTAAAAGATGGAGTCTACAATGCCTTCTTTCATAAATGTAAACTTAATTACTTCTTTCTTCATCAAAATGTTTTAAATTTTATTAGTATATTTTTTAGGTACATACTGAGTGTATTCATTATGGAAATTGATACATGTACATGACAACTGTCAATTAATCCTTTTCTACCTTATATGCTCTTTTTTTTTTTGCCAGCGTCAGATTTATTTGCCTTATAAGTTCTGAAAGAGGTAATGATAACATAGGTAGATAGGTAGATAGATGATAGATAGATAGATAGATAGATAGATAGATAGATAGATAGATGATAGATGATAGATAGATTTACAACTAGACTAACAGGCAAAAAGCCCCAGATAAAACTGTAAGATGACTAGACTAAATTAAGCTACATGTTTAGGAACACTGTACTTAATTAGGATAGCGTTTTTCCTCCGTCTTTTATCCTATTATGTTGTTTTTCATGCTTTATTTCTTTATTGAGTTTTTTCATAAGAGAAAACCATGTGGTATTTGTTTATCTGATTTGCCAATCGTTATGATCTAAGGTTGGGTCTCTTTTCCCACAGACGACACAAGTTTACCTCTGAACAACAGAGTCGTATTCCACTGTGTGCAAATACCACATTTCTTTCTTCGTTCATCTGTTGATGGACATGGAGGCTCTCTCTAAGATTTAGCTATTGTGAGTTGTGATGCTATAAACATATATATATATATATGTCACTGTGGCATAATGCCTTTCACTCCTTGAAGAGGGTAACTAGAAGGGAAATAACTAGATCAAATTGAATTGCTATTTTTTTAGATTTTTATACAGCCAGTAATGGTTGTATCAGTGTACATTTTCTCCAACAATAAAGAAGATTTTTTTTTAAACTTTCACAGTCTCATCAGCGTTTGTTATTGGTTGAAAACTATCTTTTAGGATCTATGCACCAGTGGCACTATTACTCTAAATAGTACTTATTAAAACTCATAGCCCCAAATGGCCTGTCTAAGGTCCTCAGAATTCCCTGTGTTAGGGAATTCCCTGCTATGAGGCTCCGTGATCTCTACTTCAGACATTCTGCTCTCCCATAGGGGGCTGGACTTAAGAACTACGACTCTTCTCTTCCAAAACTTAATAAGGATTTGTTCACTGCCCTTTTGTAACCTAGTAGAAACCGTACGCAATAGCTGTTGCCTTCCTTTAATATGTTACCATGTTCCCAGGTTAGCTGCATGGCTCTGCAGTGTTGGAATGTCTTCTGTTGTAAATGTGGTATTTTTCAAGAGAAAGGAACTCTTCCAATTTTAAAATCTGTTTTCCTCTTATACATTTTATGATACTGTACTGCATGTCTTTGAAGCAGTTGAGTGACTGATATTTCCTCCTTATATTTTATTCCATTTTCCTTTGATTTTTATCCCATTTGATTTGCTTTGTAACCTCAGTTCTCTGATGGGATCAATAATACTTTTATTTGGTAGATTTTAGAGATTATGTGAAAATAATACTCACTGAAATTTCCAACATATTAAACAAAAACACATTCTCTCTTACAGTTATCATTCACCCAATATTTGGGGATATTTCCCAAATAAAGATTTAATTACGAAAGGCAAATAACCTTTCGAAGTAAAATATTATTTTGTTGTTTTGCCTTATGCATATGTCTTGAACAGCACATATTGGATTTTGTTCTTCATATGTTGAGAGCCTAGAATTTCTACATCTAGGATTTAGAAGTTATTACTTGTTATAAATTTTTTTATAGCTGGAGGCTTTCCCTTATTATAATATTATTATAATTCTAGGATGACTTAGCACCTCTTGAAAAATATCATTTTTCTCTTTGGAATATGTTATGTTAACTTTCTCAAAATTGAATTCTGAATTTTCCACTTTACTGCAATAAATTTAAAATACTTAATTAACATTTTTAAAGCATTTTCCATTTCTGTTAAATATTTGTTGTATAAAAGTTAATGCTCTATAACTTGTACTACTCAAAACTTACTCAAATTTTGGTAACCTAGTAATTTCATTAATTTTTATATAATTATATATAATACAATTTTATATAATATAATTTTTTATTCAGTCTTGGGTTTATTCATTAGCATTGCTAATTTTTAAAGAAAAACAAGTTCATTTTATTGTCATTACTTCACCACTTCTCACATGTAAATATGTGAAAAACTTTCTAGAGGAGATTGATATATCTAATGCAATGCTCAATAACTACAGTGAGCCAAAATCACTAAGAATATGCAATATTGACATATAGTTGACAAATTTGTTTGGTAGACAGATATACAGATAATTCGTCATAAAAATAATAAAAAAGAAGCTATTTTTGTGCACTGCTAATTTTAGAGGTCAGAAACTACTTTCGTGATTTGAAACTCTATAGGATGTTTTTAGGCATACGTGTTCAGACAAACATTAATTGCAGGGATTGTACAAAGTGACCCCAGAATAAGTTTTCATCAGTGATGTTACTGATAGGTGACTGGCTCAACACGGTCAGGCACTTGTAGAATCCATCGCTGGGAACACAATCATGCCATAGAATTCATTTCACAAGGAAGATAGAGATTCCTAGCCTATGGCTTCCTATGTAATTTAATACAGAAATAGAGTGCTATGGAAGTGACTCTTACTGATAAATATAAATCATGTCCAGAATTTTGGCTTTAAGGATTCTGAGAAATTTAGTTCATTTAGTTGCCAAATTTACAGAATACAAAATGAACATTAAAAAATCAGTAATGTTGCTGTACTTTAATTGAAAAATTTCTCCAGAATACAAGAAAAAAAGTTTCCTTTGTAATAACTACAAAAATACTAAATGAATAAATTTATCCTGAGATAAAAAAAGTAAAAGTTATAAAACATCTGTCTATGAAGTTGACAAAGTCACTAAAATCTATAGATACCTCGTATGCATCAATAAGAAGAGGTTCATTGTTAAAATGTTCGTGACATTCAAACAATCTACAGATTTAATGCAATTTCTATTTTTAAAAATCAACATGACATCTTCACTAAACAAAAGAAAACAATTTTTCCATTCATATTGGATAAAACATGTTCTGTACTGCCAAAAATAATTTTGAGCAAAAGTATCAAAGCAGGGGCAGTACGCCATTTGATTTCAAAATACATTTTTTAAAAAACAGGCTGATATTCTCATACAAACAGGTGTGTATATGTAAAACACATGTCTAACATCAACTGAATTTGAGCAAGGTGCTAAAATATGCAATAAAGAAATGAGTTTGGACAGAATATGAGATTTTAAAAAGTAGACCAATGGAATTATAGCAAAGAAGAAAGTTTTTGCACAGCAAGGGAAACAACAGAGTGGCGGGACAAATGACAGATTAAAAGAGAAAATATTTGCAAAGTATACATTTAACAAAATGCTAATGAGTAGAACTACAAGGAATTCCAAAAAACTCCGCAGCAAAAACAACTAATCTACTCTTTAAAAAAAAATTAAGGCTTTAGCAAGTAGTAAACACTGAGTAAAAGTTTATTGAATAAATTCTTCTGGCATATTTCTTAAAAAACACAAGTAACTCATTTTAAAAATCGGCAAAGAACCCAAATATACATTTTTCAAAAGGCAACGTACAGATATACACAAATGGCGAAAACACATCAGAAATGGTACTCAAATCCGTAAATATCAGGTAAATAGAAATGAAAACTACAATGAGGTATCACTCTGCCTCAGTAAGAATGGCTACAAAGAAGAAGAAATCTTCCTGGAAAAAAGGAAATCTGCACAATTTTGGTGGGTACATAAATTAATATAGGCATTATGTAAAATATTCTGAAGCTTCCCTCAAAATTAAAAATAGAACCACTATATGATGCAGCAGTCCTCACCTGGTATATACAAAGGAAATGAAGTCATAACGCTAAAGAGACATCTGCACTCGCATGTTTGCTGTAGCACTGATCACAACAGTCAACAAATGAAAGATGGATTCAACATGGCTGAACAGGAAAATCCACATTGAAACTGCTTAGAGAAAATCAGCCGGAAATACAGGTAATAGAAGGAAAGAGACGGACGTGCATGCGGATCACATAATGCATCTGAAGTAAGACACTTGCAGATCAAGGGAAACACGGACATAGCAATTCACAAAACAGCCAGCCAGGCCACAGCGCTGGTGGAGGCACTGCTGCCTGGAAGCCAAGCAAGATTAATCACACTGTGAAGTCTCCAAGACACGGATGGACTGTGAGTGTGTGGCTGACTCCAGCCAAAGAGCAGGGAATGAGGCTCCAAGGGCTTTGTCTCTTCTGTCTTCCTCTCTCCAGAGGATGCAGGAGTTGGGTGGCAAGCTTTGCGGGCACTGGTCCCTCTCCAACAGGTGGTCAGTGGTTCTCTTGTGCCTTAATGACCGCAAGGTTAACAACCATAGCGGAGGAGATCCGGGTCCTTTCCTGCCGTGTGACCAGTGAGAAGGATCCCGACACCTGGCATTTAAACAGCCATGACCCTTCCATTATGGGAGAGGAGATTTTCGGAGAACCTTGGGTGCCTCCGAGACAGTGGCAGAAGCAGTGAATCTCCAAGGCAGGCGTCGATGGCTTCATGGTGGCCGTGACAACATGCCAATGTCAGCAGTGACAAAGGTAGTCTGTAGAACAACACAACCTCTCCTGCCATGCAGCCAGTGAGGGTGGCACTCACCATGCAGCAGAGAAGACCAATCCAGGACTGCCTATCTCTGTAGCAACTGCAGCAACAGAGAGAACACATATAGCACCCTCCTAAAGCAGTGGCACAAGAGAACACGGATATGGAACAGAGAAGGCTGATCTTACCAGGAGCAGTTAACACTACACAATTCAGGCAGCCTCTAGCTGTCTCCGAGGGTTCCATAACAACTGGGAGAGCCATGCAGAAAAATGGGTTGTTTGCTTTGATGTTGTTTACTTATATTTTTCTTCTGATGTATTCATCTTCCTTCACCCTTTCCTTAAAGATCTCTCTTGATTTTATGATATTCGCATGTCGACTAACATTCTCTTTAGTCCTTCTGCTTTGTTTAGGTAGCCCACTGCTTTCTCCCTCATCCTCTCTCTTCTGGTCCCATCCTCCAGCTGCCCAAGGCCTAGGTGAACATCCTTGGCCCCAGTCCTTGCTTCCACCATTTTCTTGTCTATCACCTGAAATTTTTGTATCATAGTGTCTTAGTTACTTTTTACTCATTGCTGGGACAAATACCCAACACCCAAAATGAATGAAGGACAGGTTTATTAGCTCACAATTACGGGAGGTTTCAGTCCATATTCGCTGGCCCAAGGCTGACTGGAACAGGGCAGAGAGCATCCAGTTCATGGCGGCAGAATAGCAACAATTGCAACAGAGGCAACCGACCAACCAGGGGAGCAGAGAGCAATAGCTCTAGTCTGTCTCTCTGTCTCTCTTTACATTACATTCAGGCTCTATGCCTCAGCCTATCCGCCTTAGGCTGCACCTATAATCCCAGAAGTACTCAGGCCATCATCCCATCTGTATTAAAACATATAATCCCAGTGACTCATGAGTCAGTTCTCAATCTATAGAAGTCCCTGCCTCATAACTGCACGAGGATTTGCGGGGACAACTAGACATAAACCATACCACATAGCATAAAATCACTCTGTTAAAGGAAACCCTTTTCTTACAAGTTCCTGAATAATGTTGGATTTTGTTGTGTAATGGTAGATCTTGTCCTTAGAGCTAAAGGCACCAAATTAATAGTAACCACAGTTGGTTAGGTTTTACAATGTATTCTATACTAGTGTTATTGCTAGTTTTATCAGTTTAGCCAGGATGTCCTCATTTGTGTGACAACACTGTCATTACATGGGGTTATAACCATCACCACAGTCCAGTACAAAGGAACCTAATAGATAGCAAGATCTCATCCTTAATAAATTGAGAAGGTAGAGACAGGGTGTGGTGGTGCACACCTGTAATCCTAGCTATTGAGAGGCTGTAAACAGGCAGATCACTGTGAGTCCAATCTAGTAATGAGACCCTGAACACCCTGTAGACCCTTCTCCCTACAAAATCAAAAATAAAATAAATTAGGAAGGTAGGCTCTTAAGACAGACACAAATACCAAGAACCACCTATACTTATCTCTAAGGAACAGACATGCTCTAGGGGATCCGCAATACTAGTGATGAAGTTAATCTACTATAAGAAATTTATGGGGTCGGCAAGATGGTTCAGTAATCTAAAGTGCCTGCTTAGGAAAGCTTAGGCAACTGCAGGGACTACAGTTCCATCTCCTGCACCACATGCTGTGCCAGTCCCAATCCCAGGGCAGGCTAAGCCAGCCATAAAAAAAAAAAAAAAAAAAAAAAAAAAAAAAAAAAAAAAAAAAAAAAAAAAAAAAAAAAAAAAAAAAAAAGCTTATAATGGTCAATCCAAAAAATAAAATAAAATTTAGAAAATAAAAATTATCAAAGGAAAAGGCCTTAAAGGAAGTGATGTGATTAAATTTACTTGGAGAAACATCAAGCTATGGTTCTAATGAAGAATAGGAATAGGAGGAAGTGAGACGTAAGGAAAGTGGTTGTGAGGATGCTTCAGAAAACCTCAAGGAAATCGTGAAGACTAGGAAGAAGCCAGGCTTGATGTGGTGGAGGCGGGGGTTCTGCCTGTCAGAGTGGGTAGGTTTGTCCTTGGTCCTCACTAGCAAGAGTGACCTTTGCTTAATCAGTGTGACACCATTTGTTGCACTAGGCATCTGCTTTCTCAAAGGTTGGACACTGAGAAGCAATGATTAGAATAAGAGGCTGTACAGCCAGTATTTTATTGTATGTGAGTAAAAACTGTATACTGATTAAATTTCATTAAAGGATGCTTTTGTGGCATACAGTTTACAAATGATAAAACATATAATGATTTTTCAACTATCAAATCTAACTGATTGCCACAGAATATTTTTATCCATGTTTCCCCCACATTTCTGTGTCCCTAGTCCACTGTTGATGTACTTGACAAGAGAGTGTGATCGCCCTCTGCCCGACCCTTTGCCCAGGTTTGGGAAAGTGGATCCTTTTGTTCCCTGTGCTTTCCTGTGCCCAAGGTCCTGCTCTGTGAGAACTACCTATGCCTGATTACACCACGGAGCCACTGCTTTCCCTTCATCCTTCCATATCTGTGGTCAGTGACTAGAATCCAGGCATGGAAGAACGACTTAGTAATAAAACTCAAATGAGTTCTTGATTCTTGTAACCTTATCTAAATGCTCTTAGCTCCAAACAAAATAGTTGAACCTGACGAATGGGCAGCACATACAGCTACAGCTCCTTTTGGAGTTGCACAGGACATTTATGATTGGAATGTTCAGGAGATGTTGTGTAATGTGTCCCACAAGGAAGCTTCATATCTCTCATCCTACTTGACCTCTCTCCTGGACTTTGAACTGTTGACTTTTTGAGCTCTCTGTAAAGCTGTGTACTGTTGATAAAAGGGGGGAAATGATCCGGGATGACCTCTAAATGATATAGGGGAAAAATAAAACTCCAAACCTGAAAGGTACTTGGGATGAAGTTGGGTTCTCTAAAACCAAAGAATGAATTTCAAGAACAAATGGAGGTTATGAGCAGAATAGATTTACTGGGAGAAATAAAGCTCCTTCCTAGAGAGATACAAGACAAATACTCAGGACGAATCCATGGAACAAAAAGATGGAGGAAATCAGAAGCCACTCACTTGCATTTTTTGAAATAACAGCAGCAGAAGTAAAGAAACAAATGCATGTAGCTGTAGAAGAAAGAAGAGAAGAAATAGTCTCCTGGGTTAAAAAAAAAAAAAGGTGGTGACCATAACGATGGGCCTGCTCAGAAAACCTAAAGCAGACATAGATTTAGCAAAATAGAGCAGCAGAAGAGAGGCAGAGAAACTATAAACCCACCATAGGAAAGAAATGGAATCCATGAAATAGGTTCAAAGTGACACTGAGAAAATTTCAAATCTCACTAAAAGTCTGCAAACACGACCAAACACAAGGGAAGACAGAACGTCAGATGGAGAATACAGGCCTGCAGTTAGCCATCACGGAGAAAAGACAAAAACAAAAACTCTTTTGAAAATAGCAAAGGGCCAGAAAAAAAACAATCAAGGAACTGCAAGACCACGCAAAAAAATGAACAACACAGGGTTGATTGGAGCCAATGGAAAAGGAGGAATCAGCACAGTGTAGAAAAGGTTCACAGAAGTAACAGCAGAAAATTTCTCAAGCATGGAGAAAGGGTTGGCATACAGTAAGGGACACATACAGAGCTCCGGTCAGTCACGAGCAAACTAAATCTACACCAAAGAATATATCAACGGTCTAGAAATTTAGTGCAAAAACGGAAAAGAAACTATTTCTTTATAAAAAAAAAAATAATCAAAGTCACAGCAGACGTCTCAATGAAAGTCCTTAAGTTGGGGGAAACTTGGACTAAAATTGTTTTAAGTCACGAAAGGAAACAACTTCTAAGCCAGATCAATATATCCTACAAAATCATCTTTCCGTATTCATAGAGCAATAAACAACTTCCAAGACAAAGAGCAACTGAAGAAATGTACGGCGATGCACTAGCTTTAAAACATGTACCGAAAGGTATTCTAGAAAGGGAAAATGAGGACAATAACTCCAAGAGTACCTAGAAGAAGCAACTAGGGCGGAAAGTCCTCGAAGAGAGAGGACGAGCGGGGAACCACTCTTCAGTGAAATAAATCACACAGCCAAGTGAAAATGCCATGCTATTTCTCTGCTATAAGAAACTGCAACTGTAAATAAGCCCCAAAATATATATCAGCTGTTGTGAAATAGAAAGAAATCATTCAAAAGGAAAAGAGAAATGGCGGGGACATGGGGAAAGGCAGGGAAAAGGAAAAAAAAAAAAAA
>PVJA010018124.1:0-40484 GCA_004027025.1 Myocastor coypus | reverse complement strand
TACCCCCTCACCCATTTTCTTAAAGCAAACAAACAAATGAAAAAATCACAAGAAAACCAAATGTAAAGTAACAGGAAGAATGCAGAACGTATGAGAACAAACTGTGCTTTAAAATTTGGGGAAACATAATCCATCCTATTTTGAAAATTGAAAATATATTTTTGTTATTATCCTAATTGGGAAACTATATGAATATAATTGAAGATATTCTTTTTCTGTTAGGTAACACAGACTTAATTAATAGAGTCTTGCTTGACGCGGGCTTTACCAATGAACTGGTACAGAATTACTGGAGTAAGCAGAAAAATATGTAAGTATTTGTCCTTATTTATAACAAAACATACACATTCTGTAATCCAGTTTCACTTCTCCCTGGGAAACGTGCACATAATGGGGCTTATACGCTGAAAGTTCATTATGTACCCTTTTCCATTTTTTCTTTGCTAATACATGTTCATGGTACATAATGGTTGCATCCATCATGGGGTGTAACTTGTGTACAGAACAGATAACGATATTTAATAAGAGTAGCCCAAGGACATAACTTTGCAATCATTGACAGCCTGTGTCTTCAGTCTTGGGCTTACGTATTTCAGTAATCTGCTTTTGCTCAGTTTCACACTTCACGGAGAATTACCCAGATTAAAAAAGCCTGTGTGCGCTTTGCTGCATTTGTGACCAATCTGGGCTCCCAGTGGACGTGCAGCCAGTTTTCCATTGCTCCTCCCACACATCCAGGGAAGGAACGGAGGCAGAGGCATCTGCTCTGCTTCTCCTTAAGCGTCTTTTTCAGTCCGAAGCTAAATGATGCGTGCTCCCCTAACAGGGTCCTTTCTGCACCACAATCAACACCTTGAAATCCCATTTTTAAGACATGCTATTGGCTCTAATCCTCCTCCATACTCAAGCCCAGCCCAATCTCCACACAGTCCATTCCTTCCAGAACCTTCCATTGCACAGGGCCCTTTCAGGTAAAGACAAAACGTGCATGTGTGAATCCTAGGCACATTCATTCACAGACTGAGCCTTGCGCCTGGCACTGCGCCTCTGAGGTGCCTTCCTTTGCCTCATGCCTTTCTTTTCTTTTCCCTTCTTTTTTTTCTTTTTTCTTTTCTTTCCGTTCCTTTCCTTTCCTTTCCTCCTCTCTTTCTTTCTTTCTTTTTTTTTTTTTTGTCTTTTTGAAATAAGGTCTCACTATGCAGCCCAGGCTGGCCTTGAGCTCACTTTTGTAGCCCAGGCTGGTCTCGAACTCACACTGATCCTCCTGCCTCAGCCTCCCAAGTGCTGGGATTACAGGCGTGCACCCCCATGCAAGACTCCTCATGCCTTTCTCCAGCGAATGCCATCTCTCTGCACTCGCTTCTCTTCCTACGCACTTCCCACGCTCCCTGCGACAGTGCCCTATGTCCCTGCCCTCCCATCCCTGCCCACTGCATCCTCAGGACTCAGCCCGGCATCTTTTCCTGTGAGATCCTTCCCAGAGCGAAGGCCACAATGCGCTTGCTCACTCCGTGTCTTGTCCCTTAAAGCACAGCTTCGCGTCTCTGCCTTCCTTTCCATACGTGCGCGCGCTTGGCCAAGACCTAAGCAGAGTGTGGAGGAAGCCTAACGCACAGTCTCCTCTTTTGTCTCCTGCTGCAGCAAGGGAGTGCGAGCGCGCTTTGTGGTGACGGATGGGGGGATTACCAGAGTTTACCCCAAGGAGTAAGTTCAAATAACATCTGTAGAAATAGCTGTGTCGCGCCCACGTACCAAGGGCCTGTGCATGACTGTATAAGGAAGCCATTCCTCAGCCAAGACTGTCCACCGTTAGATTAAATTGGCATCACTGTTGGAAGAGTTACACTAAAATGTATTATAAAGTATTTTATCTGAAAAATTCTGCCACAGAGGACACTGATTCCAATGCTTTTTGATGCCTCTTATCTTGGTGCCCACAGAAGAGTTTGTATGGTGGGGAGGGGAGCGCCGGGGCTTATTGATACTCATTAGCCTATCGGCTGCCTTGCCCATCATGAGCCATCTAGACAAGGGTAGAGGAAAAGCTCGAAGTCAGTATGTGACTTTTTTTTTTTTAACATTTGAGGGATTTCCAACTTTTAATATCTTCTTTAATTTTTTTTTATTTTTTATTGCTTTTAATAAGAAATAATATGACAGCTTCAAAACGTGTTATAATACATTCCCAATATTTTATACAATGCATATTGTTGTCTTCTTGGTAGTTATACAGGGCACGGGGCATAGATGTGATAATTTTTCTAATTGTTATTGGTACAAAAAAATGCTTCTCATTGAACTAAGAGAAAGTAGCTGTGTACATAATCCAGTGTTCTTAATCGCTGTGAGTCTTGACGCGCGCTCTGCTGAGGTAGCGCTTAGAGAGGAGTCTCAAATCATTGCGCTGCTCCCTTTCCCTGCGGCCCTGCGGAGTGCACTCATCCCTGGAGCCCTGAAGGGAAAGCAGGGTATCAGGGGGCTGAAAGAATACAAATAAAGGGCCATTTCCTCCTCAGAGCCGGGGAAAACTGGCAGGAGAACCCAGAAACCTATGAGGACAGCTTCTACAAGCGGAGCCTGGACAACGACAACTACGTCTTCACCGCCCCCTACTTCAACAGTGAGTGTCGCAGGAGCTCAGTTTCCGCTGCTCTTGCTGAGCATCTTTCTGCTGCTGTCTGCTCCCCCGCGCCAGAAAATATGTGCAAAAGTCGCCTAGGAGCTTAAGTAGAATGAATTAGTTAACTGCATTTTGTAGTACTTATAAAAATAATAGGTCCTTTAAAAGATTTTACTAGGCCCTTGCCCAACCCCCAAAATGAAAACGGTCAAGTTTACTTCTTGAACTTCTCTGTGCATTCGTATTTCTTACCCCCATCTCCACAAATTAGAAAACTGAGGCGCAGAGGCTTTCGGTTTGATCCAGAGGCTTGATGCGTAGAAGGCAGAGATGGCTGCACACATTCTAGATCATTCTTTCCGTGTCAGCGGCCACCCCATGGCTTCGGCAAGCTCTGTGAGAGGGACCCTGAGTGCGTACCTGGCACGCTGTGGGATGCGCTTCCGGGGCACTGTAGGTAGCCAGGCTCACAGCGCAAGAGGAGGAGGGGATGACCTTTCGCGCCATGCAGGGCTCAAGCACGAAATCCAACGTGGTGATTTATCCAGCTGGTCTCTCTCTCTCTCTCTCTCTCTCTCTCTCTCTCTCTCTCTCCCTCTCTCTGTCTCTCTCTGTCTCTCTCTCTTTTAGAAAGTGGACCTGGTGCCTATGAATCAGGCATCATGGTGAGCAAAGCTGTAGAAATATATATCCAGGGCAAGCTCCTTAAGCCTGCAGGTAAGCATGCGTGTTGTACGTGCTGGCATGAGCGGTAGTGAATGCGAGCTCATGGTTAGACCATAAACTGATGGCATTCGTCAGGAAGCCTCAAAGTCAGGGACTGGAGTTTTTTGTTTTGTTTTGTTTTTCTTTAGTGTACAATTAGTAATGTATGAAAAGTAAGGATTTACTACTGTATGAAGTTGGGGAATTTTCAGAGAAGTAGCTATGTTGATATGTTCATTAATTTATGCGATCAAGGTAGTGTTCTATGCAAGAATTTCAATCTTGGGCTGACCTAGCCATTGTATGTTAAAAGATTGGCCAAGGGTGTGTATATTTGAAATAATTTGTTCTTCAAAGTCTGTAGCAGTGAGGGGGAAAAAAAGTTCTGGAATCTCTGTATTATCACTGTATGTCCATCGAAAAGAAGTGAGTAGGTATCTGCCAGAATGTGCAGGGAACTATCTGGAAAATTAAGTGATTGGTAAAATAAATCAAATGAGCAAACAAAACCACAGGAAAACTGGCCACCTGTGGCAATTCAGAGTGGGCAGTGTGAGAGGAGAAGGTGCAGGCGACTCCATCCTCCGCTCCTGCTGGGCCTGTGCTGTGTGGAATGTGGAGAGAGGGGTGCTGGCCTCGGCCGCTCCAGCCCTGTCACCCACTGCCTGCTCACCCAGCCTGGCACAGGCAGCCCCAGAATGACCTCTGATGCTCCAGTTTTGAGTTCAGCTTCTTCTGTTAGGAAGCAAGCTTATCACAATAGCTGAAGCATAGTACCACCATTTCTTAGCGGACTGTAGGATGCACATCTCCGTAAACAATTATTTTCTTTGCTTTTTTAAATGGCCAGCTCATCCTGCCCTGGGGGTGGAGCTGGCCCAGCATGAGGTGCCAGGGATCAAATCCTGGTCCCTGCAGTTGCCTAAGCTTGCCTAAGCAGGCACTTTAGATCACTGAGCCATCTAGCCGGCCCCATAAACAGTTATTTTCAACCCAATACTTTCTTGCTATTATGTAAATCACCTGGACCAGGGGTGGCAAACTTATGGCACTTGTGTGGCAGTAGGCTGTTTGCTAACAGTAAAAGTTCTAAAAGGTTCGCCCTCCCTGCCCAAGCCTGTCATGTAGCAAAGATGATGATATAGCTACTTATGCCTTTAATTCAAATTAATTTTTCAGTTGTTGGAATTAAAATCGATGTGAATTCCTGGATAGAGAACTTCACCAAAACTTCAATTAGGGATCCGGTAAGATTTTTTTTTTTTTTTTCTTTCCATGATACAATTAACAATCTCAACACTTAAAAAGCTAAGCTCCTGATGGAGTGGCAAAATAAATTTTGACCATCACTGTATTTAAATAGAAATACTGAATCCTGTGTTTGCAAAGTTTGTTTTATTAAGTCAGTACATTTTAAAAATTAAATTTGTGGGCCAGCAAGATAGCTCAACAGTCTAAAGCACCTGCTTAGGCAAGCTCTGGTAAGCGCAAGGTCAAGAGGCTCTATCCCAGCACCACATGCTGTGCCAGCCCCACTCACAGTGCAGGCTGAGCTGGACACAAATAAAGAAAGAAAGAAAGTTAAAAATTAAGTTTATAATTTGTTTGCGTTTTGGTACTGGGAATTGAACTGAGAGCCTTGGGCTGGCCGGGCAGGTGCTGTGCTGTGATCCATAGCCTCAGCCCCCAGAGTTCGTAATGTGAAATGGTAATCTACATATCAATTGGTATTTTACGGCCTTAAAGGTGAAATTATATTTCTTCTTTTGTTTCCCCATTATGTAATCATATGCCTGATAAATCACTTAAAATCCTTTCTTATAGCATGGCAATAATGTAATTAAAATCGACCTTTTTAAGTGAGAAAACTGCTGCTTCTGTCTTTCAGTGCGCTGGCCCGATTTGCGACTGCAAAAGGAACAGTGATGTGAGAACCCCTTAGAATACCGCGGATGGCAGTGCTTTGTGTTGTTACTTTTGCGTGCAGAGACCTTACAGTATTGACGAAAAGATGCAGAGACTTTAAACTAAGTGCTCGAAGTTCTGTGGAAACACGTACTGATTAGTAGACACTAATTTTAATATTTGTAATTTTAGTTCTTATCTGCAAATCTCTGACTGTCTCAAATATTTAGACAGGCCTGAGAGGCCAGAGCCATCCTGCCTGCGTGGGCAGCTGCCTCTGCGGTCCGCGTCACTGCTGGGCGCTTTCCTCTCCAACTCTTTCTCGATGAGAAATTCCTAAGCAGAATGTGTTCTTGGTGCTAAGCACCTTCTCCTCTCACCGTCTGAAACTTCTTTGAATTTTCTGCACCATTTTTAGTGGTGGGAAATGTTTTTAGAACTAAATACTAGAGTCCAATAGTTCATTACAATGCTTGAAGTGAAGAGGCCTGGGTTTCACGCTGCCCCGGATTCTTTGCAACTCTGTTTGTGAACTTGAACGAGAACATGGAGGCTAAGGCTCAGAAACTGAAGAGGCTGTGGTGGTGATGCATGGATCATTGCAAAGTTCAGGCTGAAGCACGGAGAACTGCTGCTTTCTTCAGAACCTGCGTGTGTGTGTGTGTGTGTGTGTGTGTGTGTGTGTGTGTGTGTGGATTGCTTTTAGTAACAGCGGGGAGCTCCTGTCTCCTTCATCATCCCCATTTCTAAAAAATGGCAACCCAGAACATTTCATAAATGTTTATAAATCACACAATGTGAAAGAGTTTTAGCAAGCTTCTTGCACACGAGGAAAACCTAAGCCATTATGTTCCCAACTCTCTGATTTTATTCAGTATTAATCATTGAGTTGATTTTTATTTAAATGAAAACATTACATCTTTCATTTAAATGTAGAGGGATTTTTTTCCTCTCCTTGAGTTCTATTTTCTTAGCCATAGACATATTTTTTGCTTTGCTTCCTCCTTTTAAATCCTCTCAAGCATCTTAGCCCAAAAATATAAGATGCTTACTATCTTAATGCTGATTGTTTTTCTTCCTTAGTCTATGAGGCATAGTACCTATGATGAATGTTGAAATGATTTATTGTCCAAGTCTTCTGTATTTACAATAACAAATTATCATGTATTTTCTTCAACTTCAGGGATCTTGTAGACAAGTTTCAGTGATGAAAGCATGACTGGACTTGTTCTCAGATCTGTTCTTTTTTTCTTACTGTATTTGGTACAGGGTCTCACCACACAGCTTGAACTCATAGTGAGCCTCTTGTTTGCCGCCTCCCCAGCCCTGAGATCACAAGGGGCAGGGCCATTGTGGCATGTGGTGCAGGGGATTGAATTCCGGTCCCTGTGCTTGCCTAAGCAGGTGCTTAGTCCGCTGAGCTGTCTTGCAAGCCATTGGATTTGTTCTTAGAGTTTTCCAGGCAGAGTTGAGTCCTGGCCACAGGTTGCCCATGTCTTATGAGCACCAGTGCTTTCATGGAAACACATACATTGTGCCTCTACTGCATCTAATTAGAGCCTTGGAACATAGGTGCTTGGGAGAAGATGTAGCCATTGAGATTTTCCCATTTTCGCGGTTTTGATGTTCTCAAGTAGTAGACCAAAGATAATGTGACCGCCTAAACTTCCTACAAATGTACTGATGGCTATTCGTATCTTGGTAGGTCATGGACTGTGTGATTCTAGATGACGGCGGATTTCTTTTGATGGCGAATCACGATGACTACACAAATCAGGTGCGCAACCGAAGAGGAGGGGGGCTAGGTTACCAACATGATTTCCCTGGTCAATGCCACAGACACTTGTAAGCATTATAGAAGTCCAGACACTGCTTTCCTCTATCACCAAATACATTTTAAAGCGCTTGATATTATGGGAACTGTTAAAAATATGTGCCAAACCTAGATTTTCCTTGTGCTTTGTTAATTGATTTTACTCCTTTAATAGCTATAGTTACAACTAAAATGTGTAGTTGAGGATTATACTGTGATAGGAGCTTACTTAGGTCTTTCTGACACTTAGCAAATCGCTTTGCATTAAGGACTTGGTGGATGGTGTCAAACCTGGTCGGTCGCTGTTGGGCTCGGAGGCAGTGGCCAGGTCCTATATGTAGACTGGCAGCACAGAGCCTATTGGACTCACCTGGGACTTCAAGAGAATTTGAATTTGCTGCCAGTGCATTTCATTTCTGAATCTCCATTTCTGGCTTTTCTAGTTAGAAACGGAAAAAGGAGCTCAGCGCACCAGGCTGTTCCCTGGATGATGCCGGCGTGGCTGGGCTCAGGAGCTGGCTGTGTCCACCCAGGGGCTCCTGCCATTCCTTGTCCAGCGCAGCTTTTTATCTGTCCCTTTCCAGTTCCCTCTGCTCCCTCTGTCGTGCTGCCTGTCACCTCCTGAGGAGGCGTTTGATGTTCCATTTGTTTGCTTTTGTGTTTCACTGTATACGACGGAGCACACAAGCTGCTTCCGTACATGATGGTTTTTATACCAAAGCCTTTATTAACTGTGCTCCCCTGTGGTTCGTTCTATACCTATTGATACTAGAAAAGTGTGACCTCTTACTGATTAAGCCCTATCTCCTCTGCCCGCCCCAGGCCAGGTGTTTGGCTGGGACTGGGATGCTCGGGGCTGTGTCTGTTCTTTCCAGGGTCATAGCAGAGTTCCCACTTGATTTGATCCTTCGCTCTGCTGTTCTTTGAGTTCACAGTTTCTTCCCAGTATTTCTTTTCACTGGACTGATTCAGATCTTCATCTTTGTTGCACATTAGAAACGTTAATAGCTTTTCTTTTTTTCTTCATCAGATTGGACGATTTTTTGGAGAGATTGACCCTAGCCTGATGAGACACCTCGTCAATATATCAGTGTATGCTTTCAATAAATCGTACGATTATCAGTCAGTGTGCGAGCCCGGGGCCGCCCCCAAGCAAGGAGCAGGACATCGCGCGGCACCAGTGGTCAGTAGAGCCCCAGCCGCGTCAGCTCCTGCCGTGGGGCCGGGCGTGGAGCTCGGGCAGCGTGCTGACCTTCTCATTGTACTCCACAGCCTTCGATAGCAGACATACTGCAGATCGGCTGGTGGGCCACGGCTGCCGCGTGGTGAGTGCTGGCCTCTAGCTTTTGTGGTCTTGGGAAGAGAGGCGTTGTGGAAAACTGAAGGGAGAAAGTAGGAATCCTGTCCTAGGTTAGTTGTTCCAGTGGATTTTCTCTGCTTCAGGCAGGCGTTGGGAATAGTGACAGAGACTTTGTAATTTATGGCCTTATAGGAAGTTTTCACAGAATAGAGACTTTGTAATTTATGGCTTTATAGGAAGTTTTCACAATTTTTTCCTTTTCAGTGTGTTAAGCACAGAGTCTACAGGATCTCCCTGCACAGATCAGGCTCTAGTGATCTTCTGGTTTTCAGCCTTCCAAGCACTGAGATTATCGGTGCTCACCACCACGCTCAGCCTCAATCCCTGTCTCAGCATGCCTCAGGGGCAGGGCTGGCACAGCATGCCAGGGATCAAACACTGGGTCGCTCCATTCTGCCTAGGCAGATGCTTTAGTCAGCTGAGCTATCAGGCCAGTCCCATAATTTTTTTTTTTTTTTGCATTGTACCTGGTCCCTTAAATTCTAGAACGTAGATCTATAGGGTTTGTTACCTTTATCATGTAAAATCAGATGTCTTCATTGATCCAGGTCAGACATGCTGACTTAACAGTTCTGGGTCATTAGCATGAATTCCCACAGGGACTGGCAGAGGTCTACAGGCCCCACAATGCTGAAAGGAATCCAGTTCTCCTTCGCTGTCCCTCCCGTTGCTATCTGTAGCCCTCCCAGAGGGGCAACGCCCTTGCTCCCAGCCAGCCAGGTCGCAGCCGTCCCTGTGGGCTGGAATCTGGGTCCCCTCCCCTCTCCCGTCCTGCTGCTCCTGGGGGGTTGTGGCCCCAGTATTATCTCAGCCTCACCCTGAAGTCTGGTCTGTGCCATTCACTTAACACAGCGATTTCCCAGTTACTTTTAAGTGACAATATCACTCATCAAAGTAGCAAATAGTATTTCAAGCTAAACGCCTTATTTTTCCTGAAAATTGTATTTTATGGTATGATATTTGTATATTAGTGTTAAGTGACCTTTCTGTAGCTAATAGAAATCTGAGCTATTTTATGCTATTTTCCAGCCAAAATCTATACCCATCTCCCCACTCCCACACCACACTTTTTAAACTAAATTCTTCGCCAGAAGATTCTGTATTGATGTGTCACTCTGCATTCATTTATTTTAAATCTGAAACGTGCCCTGCTGTGCTCTGTCAGCGTACACACTGTACTACTTCATGAATGTCCTAAGAGATACATTCAACACTGTAGAGTACGTAACTCAGAATCCCAAATCTTTGTAGAACAAAGTTATTTTATCACTGGGCTTCCTAGAACTAAAGCAAGTTGACAATCAGGGTGCAAAGCCCTCTCCTCTGAAGCCCTGATTGGGCTTTGCCCAGTAGGACAGCCCATTAGGCCCTTGAACACCTGCATGTCCCAGATTTGGTCTCCAGGACCTCTGCCTTCTTCACACGTTATAACAAAACTAGAGTTTTATAAATTTTTAGGAGCTACGTGCATAAACGATGCTCTTAAGTTACTAGTGAGCAACTTTCAAACAGATGGAAAATATACAGTTTATTTGTTGCTGTACATACAGCACTGCTCGGGATTGTATGACAAATTCATTGAGGAGAATTTCTAGATTTTTCTCAGTTATTCATTTTAAACATTCAGGTCTATTCTCCAGCAGTTCCTCTTGAGTTTGACCTTTCCTCGGATCCTTGAAGCAGGTATGTAAAGGCTGCCCTGTGATCAGAACCATAGTGAGTTCGCCTCAGAAAAAAAATTGTGTGTGCGTGTGTGTGTGTGTGTGTTTGTGTGTATGCTCACAGAAGAGAGATGTTATCCATTTGACACTTCTGCAGGTTAAATCTGTCAGGCTTGCCTATCTATCATCTGTCTATCTATCATCTATATCTATCTATCTATCTATGTATCTACCTATGTATCTATGTATCTATCTATGTATCTATGTATCTGTGTATCTATGTATCTATGTATCTATCTATCTATCTATCTATCTATCTATCTATCTATCTATCTATCTATCATCAATTTCTTTATTGTGAAGTACCAGGGATTGAACTCAGGATCTTGCACTTGCCAGGCAGGCGCTTATGTGCCTGAGCTATCTCCTATGCTGAAGGCCTTTTCTAATGCTTTAGAGAATGGTTGTGTGCCTGCTGTCCCCTGCTCTGTGACTGTCATAGTCATTGTCCTGTCTCAAGGGCTGTCTGGCATCACACAGCGCGACCTCTGCATTCTGTGTGGAGGTGCTGGTTGTGCCCAGTTGGGAAGGAGGCCTGGCATGTGGCAGCCTGGTGTCCCTGCCAGGTGGTGCCAGGCTATGATCCATGTCCTGATTCCCACAGTGGAGATGGAGGAAGAGGACTTCACCACCTCACTCTCAAAGCAGAGCTGCATCACGGAACAAACCCAGTACTTCTTCAACAATGACAGCAAATCCTTCAGCGGCGTTCTGGACTGCGGGAACTGCTCCAGGTACCCTGTCCCCACCGAGAGTGACCAGGCTCACCGAGTCCGGGTCTTGTTTGTGATCCTTACAGGAAGTGGTGAAGATGGTCCCTGGTGTCACAGGTGGGAGGAATGGTTTTCAGTTGAAAATACTAGTTATCTTCGGTTTCTTTGGAGACTTTCGAAGTTCATAATATTTAAAATTCTAAATTTCATAATACTAGCTCAACTCTAATAATATAAGCAATGGCAGAACCAAAAGTTCATTATATTTCATCTAAAATAATCCATATTGTAGCTTTCCAACCTAGAGGAAAGATAAAGATTTATATTCTAAAATAACTAGTGTATATTATATTAATACTCCAAGCCAAATACAGTTTCCTTCCCATAAGGTAGTTAAACTGGCTTACAAAAAAGATAGTTCTTTTGTTTGTTTTTATTTCTAGTCTTTTTGACAGGGAGACTTGAATGTTACTTTTGACTTGAAACTAAAGGAGCTGGGAAAAGCATAATTTCATAGAGTTATGGATACTAGGGTCCAGTCAGTGTTCATAAAACTTCTTTAAATTCTTTGCAGTGAGATGGAAACTTTAATTGGTTGTTATGGACAAGAGCAGAAAGGCAAGGTGAAGGACTGCAGCTGGAGCATGACCCTTGCTGTAGAACGTAGAGAGACAGGAAACGAGATGAGAGGAAAGCCAGGGGCATGGTGGCTGGGACGGGCCAAGTGCCCACGGGGACCTGGAGTGGCTCAGGCTCTGAGGCACCAAGCCTGGGGTGGATCCAGTGATTTTCAAGAAAGGGGTTGAGCACAGCGCCCCTGAGCTGCGAGCAGACGTGGCCAGCATGTCTTAGGACTTGCGTCACAAACCCATCTGTGGAGGAGATCAGTGAGGAAAGGCAAGAGGGAAAAGGCAAGCCCAGGGCCATGTCACCCCAACATGGGCATATGAGGCGCCCCACTTCAGGTGATGGATCGGAGTCTGTGGAGTGGGGACCCACTGAGGTCCGGAGCAGCAGTGGGTACTTAGAGAAAGAGGTTAAGTTGTGAAGAGCGTTATGACGATGATGACTGAAATATGTTTCCTATTTGAGTCTTGTGTTCACTGGAAAGAAAGCAAGAGAGAAAGAAAGAAAAAAAGAAAGAAAGAAAGAAAGAAACGGAACGGAAGGAAGGAAGGAAGGAAGGAAGGAAGAAAGAAAGAAAGAAAGAATGAAAGAAAGAAGACAGAGGGAGGGAGTGAGGAAGGAAGGAGGGAGAAAGGAAGGAAGGAAGGAAGGAAGGAAGGAAGGAAGGAAGGAAGGAAGGAGGAGTGTTAGTTACTTTTTACTCGTTACAGGGACAAATACCCGACACTCAAAATGAAGGAAGGGAAGGTTTATTTAGCTCACAATTTGTGGAGGTTTCAGTTCATATTCAGCTGGCTCCAAGGCTGAGTGAAACAGGGCAGAGAGCATCCAGTTCATGGCAGTGGAACAGCAACAGAATAGTGGCAGAGGCAGCCAATCACACAGGGCAGCAGAGCCACAGCTCTAGTCTGTCTCTCTGTCTCTCTTTATATTCCTGTCTGGCTCTCTGCCTTAGGACATCCACCCTAGACCACATTCATAGTCCCAGCCCTACTCAGACCCATAGTCCCATCAGTACTAAAACACATAATCCCAGTGACTCATGAGTCAAGTCTCAATCTATAGAAGTCCCCACCCAATGACTACATGAGGCTTTAGGGGAACAATTGGGCATAACCCATAACAGGAAGGAAGGAAATTTCTCTTCGAAACAATGTTCTTATAGTGCTCATGACATTTTCTTCTTTGGTGGTATTGTTGATATTTTTATGTTGGTTGCAGAGAATGACAGGAGATTTTCAGGGGACAGACTTCCCAGCCCCTGGTGCTGTCGCTGTGCTGTCTCCTACAGGACACTCACACTTGTCCCATGTCAAGCACTCCAACAGCTTCATGGCCTAAAGGCCACCATATTGGAAAGGAGGCCTTTTGTGTGTATTTATGGTAGTGGGGATTGAACTTGTCAGGCAGGCACTTACGCCTGCTGAGCTATCTCCCCAGCCCAAAGCCGCCATATTGGGAAGAGCAGAAAACACATCAATCTTCCTTGGAAGTGCTGTGGGTGGCCTGAGTCACGGCTGCTCTGCCGTTAGCTTGAGGAGAATGCTAAGCCACTTCTCCACCCCATTCTCTCCCTGTAACGGGGCTACTTCGGCATATTCCAAGGGATGAGTGCCACCGTTTTTTAAACATGAAGTAGAGTTCATTTTTCTGTAAATTTCAACAACTAAATAGGGCTTACTCCTCAATGACAGCTAACACAAACTGCTGTGAGCAATGTCATGCTGTGACATTTGCTCTTTGATACTCATTTCAGGGAGACAATATGTTCATGGTATCAAATACAAGATAATACTTTTTTAAAAATATGCTCGCTTTGTTTTGCTCTTTAAGATCACAGTGCTTCGTGTTTCCACGCCTCTTATTTTGTCATATGCGAAACTTTAAATTCTTTCCATTCCTCTCCTAGAAGGTTCTTCATTTTCCATAATCATTTTACCATTAATTTTTCAGGATCTTTCATGTAGAAAAGATTATGAACACCAACTTAATATTCATAATGGTCGAGAGCAAGGGGACCTGTCCGTGCGACACCAGGCTCCTCATCCAGGCCGAGCAGACTTGTATCCTTTGAGGTCAAGACACTCAGAATGGGAAGCCAGTATAAAGGGGAACTTGGGTGACCTGCTTGCACTGAGAGCTGCAGCCACCCTGGAGAGGCAGGGTGGGTGGGTGGCCACAGCCTGGGTTAGCCTATCTGTGTGGATTCTGCCTCTCAAACACCACAGGAAGCATTCAGAGCAGTCTGTTGAAGACACACATACTAGGAGGCGTTGAGTTGGATAAATGTAATGGAGCTAACTCTTGTTTTAAATAAGTTTTGTTGCATCATTTTTAATTGTGGGGTGGTCACAACTTTCCTGTTCCTTAGCGATCTCCTCAGCTGATGGTCCGGACCCTTGTGACATGGTTAAGCAACCCCGCTACCGCAAGGGGCCTGACGTCTGCTTTGACAACAGTGAGATGGTGAGAGAACACGTTTAGTGGACTGAAATTCTGTGGCTAAACGTCCACAGAATTTAAGCTGAAAACGCAATTTTTTTTTCTCAAATATAATGTCTTAAGCATAGTTTTTCTCATTAATGTGATATGCTTGCTGGTAGGTAAAGATTTTTTATTTCTAATTTTTTTGTGATTATTATAAATTTAAATAGTTGCTTCTTCTGTCTTTCCCATAGAAACTGTACTTTCAAACACAACTCCGTCAGTCCACTGAGACTGCATGGCTACAAATCTGATGATAAAGGTTTCTAATAAAAATAACTCATAATAGGTAGTACTTATATACAGTACCTGCTCATATATGTGTTAAAGCATGAAAATATATTATCCTTATTAGAATACTCCTATTAGCTTGTGTTTTTTCTTCATTAAGTATGTTAAAGACCTGATCTGTAGCTACTTTCCTGTTACAGTTCCAGTTTCCTTTTCTAATACTACCATAGGTTTATAGTATTTCCTAAGCATTATAACTTTTTCTGAGTATTTGAGGTTGGCTCTTTGACTTCTCAAGATTAATTTGATAAACTGCAAGGTATATTTAATGCACATTATCTAATATGATCACTACTTTTCTTATAAATCACCTTTCTCAATAAACATTTCTTGAGTTATTTATATAGTCAGATGCTTTTAGAGTTTTCTTAATTGAGAAAATTTATTCTCAGAGGTGAATGCCATGAAAGCTTCTGTCCCCTTTTACTGGTTTGAACTAGACTCTTCCCCGGTTCTGAGCTGGCTAGGTGTGTGCCTGTACTGGGTGGTGGGCGCACACCAGCGAGCTGGGAAACAGAGCCTTGTCAGCTCACACACTCATTATTCTAAAAATAAGTCACAGCATCTTTTGACCAACTTGTGTTTTGAAAGAACTTATAATAGCTTTACAACCATAGCAAGACTTTCCCAAGACATGTACCAAGAAACTAGATAATGTGAATTTAAAGGAGAAATAAAATCTGAGAGACTTGTCAGCCAGTCTATCCAACTTATCTCTGTCAGCGGAATCGAATACTTGTCTTAAAAATGATTTAGGGGCTGGAGAGATAGCACAGCAGTCTCAAGTGCCTGCATAGGCAAGCTTAGGCAAGCGCAGGGACCACAGTTTGTTCTCTAGTACCACATGCTGTGCCAGCCCTATCCCCAGGGCAGGTTGACCTGGCCACACACACACACACACACACACACACACACACACAGAAAGAGTGATTCAGATTGGAAATAAGTGGTTTTTTTTTTTTTTTTTTTTTTTTTTTTACTGAATAAAACTTGTGCATTCATATGTGAGGGCTGCTACTGTTGTTTCCACAAAGCAGCCAGGGCCCAGGAATGCACACAGTGAGAAACATGGCTCTTTGGCTGTCCCACATCAGCCTCTGATGATTCAAAGAGAAATTGATTCCCTCAGATGCACCTAAAAGACATAAATCACTATCAACTCATAATGTTCTCACCCTAAGAGTCTGCATCTTTGACCAGAACTTACAACACTTTTCCTGAGATGAATTCTCAGCAGTGCCAGTTCCTATAACCTGGCGAGCAAGGGGTTGTGTGTGAAAGTACAGCTCTGCCCGGTAGCTTTTGTGCTGTGGCCTGTCGTGGTTCTCTACCCGTGGAGTGTCTTGGTAGTGCTTATTTCCGTGGTCACTGTGGATGTGCTCTGGATGGAGGCTCACGTGAGCTGCTGATCGCCAGCAAGCTGCATGAAATCTCATTTTGTCTGCCTTCTCTTCTGTGTTTTCTTTCCTTTTCTGCACTTGCTACTTTGCCCGTTACTAATAGGATCAACTCATGTGCACCGCGAGTCGTGCCTGCACCGTGACACTGGCTCCCATCTGCATTTTACTGCAAGTTGTCATGTGGTGTGGAGGGTCAGTCGCTCTCTCTCATTTTCTTTTGTTTTGTTGTTGGCTTGAAATATTAGGAAATGATTCATATCACTAAGTCCATGGCAATGAACATCATGAGACAACATTATTAAGGTTTCAGTGGTAACGTTCTTTTATAAGTAGTGATTTCAAGTGGCACATAATTTCCTCACACTGAACAGAATGAATTGAGATTCCTGTACTTACTTAAGTACCACATTTTTCTTGCATGGTTTTTCAGCAAAGACTAAGTCAGTGTGGATCCAGTTTGATCTAGGCTTTGTGATATTTCACTTTTGCTAGAGAGAAATACTTGACAATTATTAGAGGTGGTTGTACCAAGTTCTTTTCCAAATGTAAACCATTTCGGGTTTATTAAGCATTATATGGGAACTTCAACCATGCTGGTTTTTCTTTTAAATAGATTTAGTTTAAGTAGTTTTTGAGGGTTTTATTCTGAGACTGTTGATATTCTTGAAATATTTTAGCAGAGCCTTGCTAATTTCTAAAATGATTTTAGTTAGCGTCAGATTATCATTGAGTTTCAGAATTTAATAAGCAAAATCACTGCAGTGTCTGAAGCTTGCGTTCAGGCTCTGTGTTCCACTTCTTTCTGATGTTCTGAAGTCACCAGGCCCGCGTCACTAGAGTGACTTCTGCTGTGTTCATTCTCCTGGTCTTCAGGTGAGCACTGATTAGAAAGCCACTAGGTGGAGATGTGGCTGTAACCAAGCTAGAGTGAGCACATGGGACCGGAAGCACGTGGAGCAGCAGACAGAGTCTCAGCAAGGGACGAGAGGAGTCCCGAGATAATAATGGTGCCCGTGGCCAAAGGCTGCCAGGGAAGCTGCCTAGTGAGGCTCAGAGATGAAGTATAAAACAAAAGTTAAGTGATTGTGGTCCAAGTAAGGCATTCTTAAAACTGACATGCGGGTGCATATTTACAATATAACTTAGTACCTTCAAAAACTGTGTAATCAAATATTTAAATAACAAGAGTAATGTGGTAAGATATGTGTCTGTAACTGTATTTGTGGTCGTAACAGAAGTGAGAAAACGAGCATCTTCGTAATCAGTGATCACATTACATATGTTTCAAACAGGATAAACATAGTTTTCACGTTTATCCAGTTGATTTTTCTCAACCACAGAATTTTAGCTACCATGTATAAGTTATGAATTAGACATAAAAATGCATCAACATTGTCTTAGCTATTATATTAAGAAAATGTATGTTTTTTAAAAGCTGCAATGTGAATGTTCCCAAAAGGGACCTGGAAAACAAATATGCCCAAATGACATCATTTTTGACCCAGAGTTATTATGAAGCAGGTAGAAAAAAAGAACAGCAAAAGGCAAACAAAAGAGCTGAAATAGTTAAAGCACAAAGCAAAGCAAGTCAAACATCTCTATTGAGAATGTGTTACTCTATGCAAATCCAATTTGTAAAAATCATGTTGTTGGATACACACAACTGAATGTTTAGAAGTCAGTTTCTGGGTGTATATTAATTGTTCTGTATCTAGAGAGTTGAAGACATTCACCCACTTCGTCGTTATTATTGTCAGATGACCTTGTAGAGTAGATAATCTTGTGAATCAAGTGTCTTATAAAGACTGTATAAAGTGAATTACCACATACACAAACTGAAAGCCAGATGAAGAAGTCAGAGAACATGTAGAACATGTCAGCAGGTGTGCTGAGTCATGATGTACTTTTAGACACAACGTCGAGGCTGGATTATATTATATTTTTCTTTCTCTTTATGCTATAGGTAGAGTTCAGTATATGTTGAGTTGTTCCAGTTGATACTGATATTTAAGTTTGTGGGTCTGAGTGACTTCACCTACCCTTATGGTCTCAAGGTGCATGCGTTTTGTCACAAATGGCGCGAAGTTACCCTGCTCTGTGGCATAGCTGCGCTCCATGCGTACACGCACCACTTCTCCACCCACTCCCCTGTTGAGGCAGAGGAGCAGTTGTCACAGCTGAGCCCCTGTGCATTGTGCTCCTGTACACAAGATGTGTTTGTGGCTGAGGCACAAGGTGGTCAGGCAAACTAGCAGAGTCCAAATGCATTTCCACTTCTAGTTCTGTGGGGATCGCCACGGCGCTTTCCACATGATGTGGATGTGGCTGGATACAGTCCTGCAGCAGAGGAGGTGTTATCCTTCCTGTGCTTGGTCTCAGTGAACCTTGGGGCAAGTTCACAACTTAGGTTTTTCTTTCTTTTAATGAGTTCTGGAGAAAAAGTGGAACGGTTCTAAAGTGACATATTTATTGACAACTTTGGAAGATGCTCTCCTGAGAAAGCCTTGTGGTAATTACTCTGTCAGATTTCAATGTATAAAGCAGGGTCCAGTGGCACATGCTTGGGAGGCCAGAGCAGCCGGAGGATCATTGCAAGTTCAAAGCCAGCCTGAGCTACACACATAAAGCTACCAAACTGATACCTTCTCATTCATTCAGTAAACTTTAAGAAACAGGCGGGTTTGTGTAGCTGAGGTGCCTGTGGACCTCCAGTCTCTCCAGGATGGATGATGCCGAGGTCTGCTTCCTAAGCTGCAGCTGTGACTCAGTGTTCTGAATGTGCCTGGCGCCCTCACCCCACAGCTGCTGGGCTTGTGCCCTGCAGAGCACAGGAGAACCCTCCATCTGGAAGCTGTTGAGGCGCAGGTGTCACCTCCCCGATTTAAACAGAGCTGATCTGGACGCAGACGGTGGACAGAAGGAAGAAGCGCAACAAGCACAGAAGTGAGAAGAGGCGCTGCAGAGCAGCGGAGAGCGCTTGCTGACCCCGTGCAGCCTACAGCTCCGTGACGGGCAGGGCCTTGCAGGAAGCTCCTTGGGCATGTGCGGTGCCTCTCATCGGTAGCCTTTCATCCCAACCAATTAATACTGAACCCAAGCCGGGGAGTTGGACTTAGTAGTGTATGTTTCTGGGGTGTCTAACTAGTCTTCTAGCCACTTTACTTTTCACTTCCACTTAGCAAACGCAGCGTGCCTGCCCTGCAGTCTATCCACCCTCTATATGTGAGATCCTCAAGAGGTCCAAATGAACACCAGAAACTGAAGGAGGCTAGCACCCTGCCTTTATTTGACCCATGGGCTTCCACATCAGGGAGGAAGAGGAGGGTGTGTGCAAAGGCCCGAGCTCATGGGCACCCTCGGCTGTCACAGAGAAGGGGGCAGCATTTCTGAGGGAGCATTTCCGAGGCAGCATTAGCAGTGAGGGCAGAGGGGAAGCCAGGCTGTAGAGCCCGGGACCCTGCAGGGTTTACAAGGAACTCAGGTTGGATATAAGGATGATGAGGCATTCCAGAGGAGATGTGGAAAGGTTTGCACTGCTCGGTTGGAGAGAGACTGGAAGAAGACAGAGAAGAAGGAAGGAGAGGACAGAGGAGGGCAGGGCAGGAAGCCTGCTGGGCTGGGCTGGCCTGGCTGGGAAGCAGCAGGCACGGCTGGAGTCTGGAGCAGGGAGAGGTCATGTCATGCTCACGGGTCCTACAGAGGAAAGAGAACCCTCAGGGAGCTGGGTCATGCACAGTCATCCACTCAAGAAGTGCCCTCGGCAGCGGCTGAGGAGAGCGCATGCCACACAGGTCGTGACGGTCCCTGCGACACAGGAGGAAGAGAGAGATGCTGGTGTGGAACTCAGAGAGCACAGCGCTCTAGGTGGAAAGTCATGCATTATTAACCTGCAGGTGCTGTGCAAGTACTGTGGAGCCGGCTGGAGCATGAGAAACAAAGTCTGCATGAAGGAGGAAAGCCGGGGCCGGGCGAGGAGAGCACCCCAGGAGCTGTGTCAGGGCAAAGCAGAAGGATGTAGGGGAGAAGACTGCGACAGAGAAAATGTGTACATCAGCACTCCCCAAGGCTGGCGACATGGAGACTCAGTGCCGATTCTTCTGTGATTCTCTTTCAAATTCTGGGATGATTTTTGCAAATTGAAGTTTCCTTTCATAGATCCCTCACTCTCAGCCTTCCCTGCAATAAATACAAGAGTTGCACCATCTTTAAACACAGCTCAAGAAACAAATGTTATTTATTTACTAAGTGGCAGGCACAGCATTAAGCTCTGCTAGTCAAGCCCAAAGCATGAAGTTGTTTTTTTGGGGGGAGCTTAAACACTTCGTAGAATAATTCCACAAAAAGAGTTTTCTCCATGCATTCATTTCTATAATCAAATATTCTGATTCTTGGATGTTGAACCTTTGATGAAAAAAAGAGGCTTACAAGAATAACTAGATGTGAAGAGTTTAAAATGAAATTCATTCACCTAAAAGGAGTTGAAGAATGTGAGAAATGCGACAGAACGTGGGATCTGAGTAACAGGTAAAGAATCTCTTGACCTTAGTAGGAAGCCCTGTGCGCCTGCACTGTAGGAAACCCTCCTCCTACGCCGTCAGAACTCTCCCTCTCTCTCCCTCTCTCCCTCTCTCTCTCTCTCTCTCTCTCTCTCTCTCTCTCTCTCTCGCCTTGTGTTTTATTTTGGATATGGCTTCCTCCTGTCCTTTCGTTGTTATTTCTTCAAAAATATCAAAAATATTGTCAGGGTTTTGTAAGTTTAACTGTTGAAGATATTCTACAAACATATCCCGTGTTCATCTGAGGAAATGAATATAAGAAATGTGGGAAACAGAATGACTTGTTAAATTTATTTTTCCTGTGATGCACCGTAGCTGAAACCTTAATACTTTGGATGTATGAAACTCTACTCATTTCTTGCATTTATAAATACACAGAATTTGTCCTACCATGGCAGTGATTGTTTAACTGTTTAAGTATGCTCTTTCTAATCACCAACATTTACAATTAAAAACTTACAGAATTTTTAAGTGGTAGTAGGCAAATTACTTTACCCACAATGGTAAGGAGTAAAATTTACGTGAGTGAAATTTATGTGGATGGCAGCTTTTTAAGGTGAGTGAAAGGGTAAGATAAATAGTGGCCACTCTGGAAGGTTTTCTTTCTAAATATCTTTCAGGATGTTTACATAATTTTTCCCCTTCCTACCAGGAGGACTACTCTGACTGTGGTGGCGTTTCGGGATTAAGTTCGTCCCTGTGGTCCATTCTCGGATTCCAGTTTCTACTCCTCTGGCTGCTGTCGGGAAGCGGCCACTACCTATTGTGACCTTCCAAAACTCGAACCGTATCATTCAAGTCAAGACCCTGCCAAAAGAGGATCCCCGGATGATGTCACAGCAGGGTCACCTGTGCAGTCAGTGCCATCCTAGCTGGACCTTTATCGTGGCGTATCTGAGGCACAGACCCATGGGGCGCCCACGGACTGCATGTCAGGGTGTCCGACCGTGCGCTTGTGTGAGTGCTGCACCACCTTCATAGAATATCCAAGCGAACATTCTCCATGTGCTCTACTGGGGAACGGGAGCTGTGGCCTTGCTAGGGAGGCTCAGAAGGGCTCCCGACACGATTGCGACGCATCATGAGAGCCCTCTTGATTTCGACCAGGAATTCCAACTTGCTGCAGATTTACCAAGAAAATCTGTAAGGAGAAGTAGTTAGTTTTGCCTTCGTTTATCCTTCTGTTAAAAGTTGATTCCTCCTTTGAGTAGTTCCTGACTCAAGAAGGACGAAGAGGGAGAGAATGAACAGGGTCTGAATTGCTGAAATAGGAATAATGGCTAATTTTCTACAAAATTTTGCCAGGAGTAAAATGCCTTATGCAGAGTGATTTCCCTGCCAAACATAAAACCCAACTGATACCCAATGAAAGGGAATAGTGAATTGACAGTTGGAAAATAATAGCTAAGAAGTGGTTAAACTAAAGGTGCTGGAGGGTGAAATCTGGATCCATTTTCTCAAAAATACAAGCCCTACAAAGCTCTGATGTAATGTTCCTTTCCTTTGCAGTATGGTTCTGTAGTGCTAGCCAGATATTAGCAAAGCTCTTAAGAGACGCTCACTGGGAGGGGGGGAGGGGAAGTGTTTTTCTTGTGACAAATGAACTAGGGTTGCAAGAGTATTTTGCATGATGCTGCCGCTGCTATTTTAACTTTTTGGTTTGTTTTTCTCTTATTGTAGAGTGTAGTCTATTGAGAAGTTCCCCGAGTGACATGACTGTCATGTAAGACTCCGAAGCTTGCAGTGTAAATGCACCTAAGTTAGCTTTTAAAACATGTCGTGAAATGACTCTGAATATACTGTGCGGTGTAGCGCAGGAGGAGGGGCTGGGGTTCTCGCGAGATGAGGATCGGTGGATTTTATACAGATCCGTGCTTTTGCCTGAAAACCTATGTACAGATATTTTAAGTACATAAATCAGATTTAACACATTTATTTTTTGAAAAGTACATATATGTTCTCAATGAAGCTACGTCCTAGGTTTCCTGATTGCTCATTCTGCCGCCGGAGCGTGGACAGTCTGAGCTCCAGCCTCCACTTTTGAGGCTGTGATCACTCGGCTAAAGTTGTGTGCCGTGTGATCGAGGTTTTATAACAATCTGAACAAGCAGGGAACCTCGGCGCTCTGTGTATGCACACGAACACTTGATTGTGAATAACAACTTTGTTTTTATACAACCTCATCAGTGAAAATGCTTAGTGAAGTAAATCGGATATTTCATTATAGAGTAATATGGTATCAAAATATTATTTATGCTTTGAAAAATTATTTTCAAGAGTAAACAGTATTTGAAGAAAGGGTGAAAACAATGAATGTGTCGCTTTAGGAATAGTTTATGGTTTTATTGAAGGCTGAAAGTATGCAGATATTTTTTATGAAAAAAAATGCATTTTTCTTCATTCAGTCATGCCAAATATTGGTGTGTGTATATGCTGGAAATTTTCTTATATATAATTTTAACATCAAAGTTATTTACATTACCCAGCATGATTTTATATGTTCTATGTGTCCAAGCTTTAGCCCCTGCTTTATCAATGTTTAAGATATATTTGATTGTTTTTAGCTTTGCACACATTTATAAACCCCTCACACCACCAATATAGCATAAGTATCCTCTGTGGACAATTTCTTTAAAATTGCTTTTTTATTTTAAAATAGAGGGGAGGGAGAAATGGAATCATTTTGCTAACTATTGTTTTAGGAGTTGACATTAGTTACCATTTCTTAACGCATCGCTCTGATTTTTTTTAGTCTATTCAAAACTTACATTGACATTTTAGAAAACACCAAAGTGATTTTAAAAAATTACAATATGTTTAAATCATGCTGTTTGTTAACTATTTAAATCTTACTGTTAACTTTTGCTAGAATTTTAAATCATGAAATCGCTGGGAAAGGGATATCAAAAATAAAAATTGCTAGTTTATGTAAATAAATGACGCACATTAAAACAAACAATTGCTTCCAGCATACAACGGACTACCTTAAGGTTACATTCAGAGTCCACTCAGTCTATTTTCCCAGCCAATGCTATGTGTATTGTGTGTCTTCATCACTGGACTGCTGTGTTAGTCATGTTTAAGCTCGGCATCCCTCCACAGGGCCCCATTTGATTACAGCTCTGTATAACAGCCACACGCAGGGTAGAAAATTGGGTAAAAACTTGCTCTGAGACTCAACACTGTTTTCAGGGTTGATACTAATAATCCTGGGGTTAGCATCCTCTTTTCAAAAGACAGTAACTCATTCCATCCAATTGCTCTGCTAAATTTGCTATTTTTCTGTGAATTCTGTTAATAGGAAACTTAAAGTCTGATATTAATAATCGATATCAATTTGATGTTCAAATACTGAGTGGTCCAGGTGATCAGTGAAAGGCTTCCAAACAGTTCTTACATATTTATTTGATGTGGCGCTGAAGCAGCCAGCGGTCGTGTGTCCCTAAAACATAGTGAGGTGGAATGTCTGCCCTCCATTGCAGGACAGAGGTCTGCATGGTCTCTTTATCATCTCTTCATTTGAACAACCAGCATTACTGCCAAACACCAGTCGTGGTCCACCTTTGTAACAGGTTTTTAACATGACATAGTTAGCGAGTTTGATTGAAGAGATTTTTAGGTCCTGGGCCTATAAGATTTTAGTATGATCTTTTTTCATGTTTGTAATGCTTGAGGCGTTATTGCTTAACTTGGAAAAACACAAAAGCAAAACAGTGTTGCTGCCATTTGTAAGTTTCGTATATATAATATTCCTTTTATTAACTTTAAAACTGGCCTTATGGGGTTCAAATGGGCAGTATCCCTTTTAAGTGACCTTCACAATCCAAGTGTTACTTGCTTATTTGAGGCTCGCTTGTACTACATCTCCTTTCTATCTTCGTATGTCTTCACCAAAGTTTAAATTCTGTGTCTTAATTTCCAACTGTTAAGCTCTACCATTGGTCATGCTAGTTGACATTAAAATGTGGAAAGGTGAAGAGTCGAACCTGGTGAAAGAACATGGACATCCTGACTTGTCCATGTGCCCCCAACTCCAATCTTTTATTATTGTCTGGACCTGGCATGTTTTCTCACAGCAGAACGTTAATATTGTTAATAATTAGTAGATATTTCTGTAAAGATTAAATCACATTAAAAAAGAAAAAAAGTATTGCCATGTGTTGAAAATTTCCTAAAAATTTGGAAGAATCAGAGAGCCCTTATCAATTGTTTCATCTCCCTTATTTCTGGATCACATCGGAGAAGTGATCGCAGAGAGATGATGCTGAGAGGAACGGGACACTGTCTAGGGCAGATGCTGCTGGGATGTGCAATGTGACCTGGAAAAGCTGTCCTTTCTGTTGTGTCATGCTGTGCGGTGTGATCGTTGGATCATGCTTTTAGGGATTCTTTTAATGCAGTGCTCAATGTGTGTCCCCAAAGATGGCCGAGTGGCTTGTGGCTTTGTGAACAATAGCTCTCCCCCCGCCTTCATGATGTTCTCTTGACACTTTTGTGGAAACTGACTAGCCTGTCAAAAACATTTTGTAAAAATTTGTATGATACTGTTATAAAATATTTATAATCTCAGAAAATGTTGTGTTAAATCTTGTGCAAAAAAAAAACAAAAAAAAACAAAAAACCAGTATATTCAGAATAAAAGTTTATCATTTAAAGTCACCACATAGTTTGGATTATGTGCTTGTTTTAATAGCTAGTTATAGAGGACAGGGGACTTTGTCAGAAACATAGTTCTGGAGTGTGAAAACAAAGAAGGAATTATAAAGATGTTTTTAGAGTTACAAAACTCAACTCGCATACACATTTGTAGCTTCTTTTGAAAATCTGACCTTCTGCACTGTACCATTTAGCAAACTGATAAATCTGACTTGGAACTTCTAACATGAAAACTGTTCTTAGGCAAAAACAGTCCTACTACACGTACATCTGGTTTATTTCACTTATAAGCATATGTTCAAGATACATCCACTTATATATGAAGTCTTCTAGTTTGTCATTGTTTATAGTTGGGTAATATTCCATCATATAAAAATACATCTTTTTAAAAGCTAGATTAGTATGGTGAGCTGTAAAAGGCTTAAATCAACAGCTTCCCACATTGTGAGTTTGGCCAATAACTCACTTCAATTATGGAACACTGGATATGTATACAACTACTTTCTCTTAGTTCAGTGAGAAGAAATTTTTTGTGCTAATAATGATTACAAAAATTATTACATCTACACCCTGTGCTTTGTATAACTACTAGGAGGACAACAATATGCATTGTGTCAAATACTGGAAATGTACTACTAACGTGTTTTGAAACTGTCACATTGTTATTTATTATTAGATACAATAGAAAAAATTTAAAAAAACAATGAAAGGGAGAGGAAAAAAGGAAACAGTCTTCCATGTTCCTTTATATACTCCTTGGGAAAACATCTTGATAGAAACAAGTTAGAGTGTCTGAGAAGTGTTCATCTTTTACATAGCTCACATTTAGATATTGCTCATAAAATTTTCATAGCAAACAACATCTAAGACAGTAAAGAAGATGGTAAAACCTTTAAAAAATTTTAAAAATTACTTATTTATTTCTTGGATGGATACAGAGTTTCTGTACCTAGTTTGGACTCATAGTGATCCTCCAGTCCTGGTTTCCATAGCCAGCAGGTCCACCTAGCATTTGTGGGCCAGCACAGCCTGTGGTACCCAGGTCCTTGCACTTGCTAGGCAAGTTCTTAGACCACCACGCTGTCTCCCCAGCCCTGAAGACTGTAAAGGAACTTTGAAAAGCTGAGCGGAGATGTCTCTGGGGTCCGTACCAATTTCTCTTCTGGGTCCTACTGCACACCTACAAAAGAGTAAGATCTGATACTGAGTGTTGTCTAGAGCCATGTAAGCCTGTTCATATACAGAACTGCATAAAATAGGGACCCTCTGTGCGTGCGTGGAGTACAGGGCCGGTATCCGGGACTGTGACTACTGGGTGGATGCGCAGGCCTGATCAAGACATTTTAATATAAAAATGCTACTTGAAAGTATAAAGCAGATGCTTGTTCCAGCTGTCTCCACAGGCAATCTTTTCATCTTGAGGTCTCATTGCCCAGCACCAGTTGTCTTCTTA
Source organism: Myocastor coypus (assembly GCA_004027025.1). Lineage (NCBI taxonomy): Eukaryota > Metazoa > Chordata > Mammalia > Rodentia > Myocastoridae > Myocastor > Myocastor coypus. The sequence goes on along the minus strand of PVJA010018124.1, from coordinate 14,180 downwards.
GCCTCCCGGCTTCCTCCTGTGGGACCTTGCCTGACTTACTCTTCATCAAGCACACAGGGGCTCATTACTCCACTGCCTTGTCCTGCCCACTGGCAAATCCTCTTGCGAATATTTCCACGTGTGATGGGTGAATTGAAATCATATTGGTGGTGTTAACTGATATCTATTGGCATAGGAGTGACCTGGTATTTGTCTGCTGTTGGAGTCCTGTCTGTCCCCTGTAACCGCTCACCTGGCCCGGTGCCTTCTTCTCATTGGTGTTCTTGGGATTGTTGCCTTGGTTATCTCTTTCCAAAATATGCTTCAGAGCACTTTGTAGCACTGGTTTGGTGGTCGTGAATTACTTCAGGTATCTGCTCTGGGAATTTTCTTATTGCTCCTTTGATTTTGAAAGATAATTTTGCAAGGCATATCAACCTGAGCTGTTCTCTTTCAGGAGCTGAGATCATTTTTCTCTATTCATTCTTTGAGTTAAGGGTTTGTGCTATGAAGTTCGCTATGGTTTGGATGGGCTTTCCTTTATAGCTGTTTGGTTTCTTTTTTTCCAACAAATGTTAATATTCTTTTCTCGTGCTTGAATTCTAGAATCTCTAGAATTACATGCCTTGATGTAGATTTATTTTAGACAGGACTAATGGTAGTTCTGTTGGCCTCACTTATTTGTATGTAGATTTCTTTTTCATATTTGGGAAGTTTCCTGACATTACTTCTATGAATGTGGTTTTTGTGGCATTGCAGTACCTCCCGGATTTTCGCTGACTCCACTCAATCTTACGTTGATCTCTTTGCATCATGTTGTAGCAGTTGGACCGGTTTTACATGGTCGCTTGCTCTTTCTAAGAAATCTGTCTTTTCATGGTCAGTAACTACAATCCTGTCTTCTAGGTGTGATAATCAGTTCCCACCTTGGTTCAATTGGCTGCATATACTTTCAATGGAATTCTGTTTTAAAGATTAATTATCCAGTTCATTTGGTATAAAGTATGCAGATTAGACTCATAGTGATCCTCCTGTCTCAGCCTCCCCAATGCTGAGGTTACAAGTGTGTGCCACCACGCTCAGATTAGTGGCCAGCCCAGTGAAAACCCAAGACAGCATACAGTGCCAGGGATCAAACCCATTTCCTTACACTTGCCAGGCAGGCACTGAGATAGCTGTGCTATTCCCACAGCTTCTCAATGGCATCCTCAATCTCTTGTATGTCTGTTGAATCTGTTGCATGGATTCCATGTCTTTCCTACATTGGGCATTTGTGGTTTCCATAACTTTCCTAAGCTCCTCTGTTTTTTAGTCGATCTATTCTAGATTCACTGGGCAGGTCCTTTATTTTAATTGTCATTTCTTTTTTTCAGCCTAAAAGGTTATTTATGATCTGATTTTCTGTCTAGGCTCTCTTATCTGTTTTGTTTTGTTAGCTCTGATGTCACTGCAGTAAGTTCAGGCACACAGCTTCTGATTTCCTCTATCTTGCTGTCCCCAGATTTGTCTTGGGTTGCTAGAGCACTGGCTTGCACTTTGCCATACCAGTAAAGTGTCTGTTACTGCCCACGAGTCCCACAGTTCCCTGGATTTGCGCACCTAGAGTTAGGATATTCAGACACATGTTGGTGGTACTCCCTCTCCGCATCGTGCTCAACAAAGCTGGAGAATTTTAGCTCTGAAGTCACATGTCCTAAGACATCAGTTTCACATGGTTCCTGGTAATGCTTAATTATTGATAAGAAATCATAAGAAGCTGAATTTCTTGGGTACTTCTTGAGGTACATAAATTGTGCATTGTGTATCTCGAAATTAAGTTATTCCCTTAGTTTCTGGGGAAACATATCCCTAGTGAATTTATACACGATTCGACAACAGCATCTATTCATTACCATTTAATGGATGCTTTAAAAATAATATAGAAGGAAATTCATTATTAGTGCCATAGTTAGAAGAGCAATGTAAGTCACCATAACCAGCAGGGAGACTGTGCTATAGCGCAGCGACACTGTAGTGGAAGACCGCCACACACTGCCCAGTGCACACCTGCTTGGCACATGCCTTACAACTTTAAAGGCATTCTACCAACATTTACTCTAATGGTACATGAGACGGATTTTCTATGTCCACCACTGATGTTCTAAAGTGTAGCCACGGATTCAAACATAGCATTATGAGTTATAATAGAATATGTATACAGATAATCATTTTCAAGTTTGATTTTCATTAGATGTGTAAGGTTTTCTTAGTTTTAGCATGATCATAACAATTTCAGGGTCACGTGAAAGTTTCATTATTTTTAAAAAGATATCTCAAGGGCCAGCCAAATAGCTCAGCAGAATAAAGCACTTGCAAGCCGGTGCAGCAGCTGGGAGTTCAATACCTGGGCCTGCCATGCTGGCCCCACCCCTAGGGCACCCTGAGACTGCAACTGAGACTGGGTGCTGTGGTGCACACCAGGAATCCCAGCTCTTGGGAGGCGATAAACAGGCAGGTCACTACAAGTCTGCTCTAGTAATGAGACCCTGAACACCATGCAGACCCTTCCCTAAAACACACACACACACGCGTAAACAAGTTCTTATGACATTTCTATGGTAAAGATAAGTGATTGAAATCATTCTTATACTACAGCATGAAGTTTTTGTGAAGAGAAAAATGTTCAAGACATGATGAAAAACTAAAAGGGGACCTAAGATGCAGAAGATGCAGAAGCGAGAAAGGGGTGCAGAAATGACTGGGGTATGACGTGACCCTTATACTCACCATTCCTCAAAGTGAATTTACTTGGTATGTATTGGAAACAACAACAAAAACAGGAACTTGAAAGAAGTGAAAGTCTAAGGCACAGGGTTCATGCAGCTGAAAGCACACACTTCGCCCGAGTAGTACCTGAGCCTGGGTTGTCCGGCCCAGTGAATTTCGTTACAATGCTGGTTCCAAACACCAGCTCAGAAATGCCATGACAGGCAAAGCATACATTGGCATAACATTCTAGTAGGGTTCCCAAATCCTTGTACTTGGAGAGAATTTTCCAGATATTCTCCTTTCCCAAAACATTAAAGAAAAATAGCCCTTTGTGAAGCGCGAAGTACTTAACTGTTTTAAAAGTCAAGATGAAGTTTTGGAAAATTCACCTAAGCTACCTTTTCTCCGCTCCTCCTTCACCTTTCAGTCTTACTGTTTTGTGGATCTAGAAACTTGCAAAACTCACCGACTGCTACCTGAGTCCTCACCATGAAGGCCGCAGAGGCACATGGTAACTGCATGCCACTGCTTGGATGCATTCTCAATTCACCTTTAATGTGTTAGGAATTATGGGAAAATTACATCGTGTGGTCAGGCCTCAGTTGTCTCAGCCCTAGCTTCCCCTAGCTTCGGAACAATAATAGGAATGATGGTAGAGTTGTCATGGTGACTAAGTGGCATTGTGATCATGCAGCGTGGCACCTAGGGCCCTAACCTTGTAGTAGGAATGGTTTTCACCACAGTCGTCTGTCGTCGTCATCACGCTTTGCTGCCGCTGTGACGACTCTAACCATCTGCATCATTAATTTGTCCATGGGCTCTTCATTCAGTGGAATTGTGAGAAGCAGAGTCCTGCAAGAAAGAGAAAGGCAGTTCCTTCCTTAGGAAACTGCTGGCTGGAATATTTAACAAGAATTTACTCTTATGAATGCAGTGAGGTAGGTGCAGAATGCAGGAAACACACAGGAACTCACAGGAGGTTCCAGAACTTCTCCTCCAGGAAGTAGTCTAAATGTCGTGGGGCATGCGTGAGGCCCAGAGCTGAGAAGACAAGCTGCATGTGGGAGGTGCAGCTCGGTGGGGACTGCAGCCCAAGTCCTCTAGGTGGTATGAAACGTTCAGAGAGCAAAATCGCACACTGAGAGGAGCACGGTCACATTTACATTTCAGGAAGTTGTTCCTGGGGAGGGCTGGGCTCCTTGTGGAAGAGCTCCTGCAGAGAAAGACCAGCTAGGACACTGCCGCCAATATGGAATGTTTTCTTGACTGAGAAGAAAGCTCCATAATGAAAAGCCGACCCATTTTTGAAATATTCAGAAGAGAAAAACTAAACAGCTTCAGGACTCATGGATTTTGGTAGTGAATAAAAGAGAGGAAAGTGCTGTCGCTTCTGGGGTTCTGGAGCTCCACACTGGTGTTCCTGGCGTAGCTCGCCAGGCTGATGAACACCAAGGCAGAGCGGAGGTCAGTGGGACTCATCCCGGTGAGAAGGTGCAGCAGCAAGCGTCCCTCAGAAATGTTGGAGACACGGAGATGAGAAGTCGACAAGAGGAGACCGTAGGGCCCCAAACCTGTGAGGCCCACAGAAAGATGCTCTCGGGGGACAGCTCGTGAGGAAGGTCCACCGGAGACGCAGTGGCTTTGTGTCAAATGCTAATCGGCGCTCACTGTTTACTCTAAACCAGAACCATGGGGAATCAGGAAGGTAGGGCCTGCTGCTCTTGCGTTGAGCACTACAGGCGGGATAATGCTACTGCCGGCGCTGCTGAATCTCAGCTCGTAAAATCCCTTCTAGATGGTGGCTATTTTTTTTTATTATTATTTTTTTTTTACCTTTTCAAGGGAACGCCTTTTGAGAATACATATTTTGATTGCTCTCTAGGATTCCAACCCAACTGTAAAGATTTCTGGCTCTGTATTTTTTACTGTTCCATTTTTCTCTTTGGATCTAGACTATACAGCTGCATATCTCTGGACATATTGCCCTTGCTGGGGCTAATAAGCAGCACCACCATGAGGAGCATTGCTGTTCCAGTTTCAGTCACATGGATATGCAGTGTCTCCTGCAGTCGACCACGGATTTCTACAAATCTTATCGGGCAGCCTTGTCAGTCAAGCTCACTTTTACAGGAAATGATACTTGTGAGTCAAAATAAGGTTAGAAAGTGATATGACCTGACAAGCTGATTTCATTATATTCATATTTAATTAGATAATGGCTATTTCTTAATAAAACAGAAAGTTTATCAAATTTTTAAAGACTCACTTATAAGATAGGTATTTCAGAGTAATTTTATTCTGCCTGTCCATCTTAATCTATAACCACCCAAACCAAAAATGTCTGAGAGAGAACACTAAGTCACAAGGTTCATCGTAGAAAATCCAGGCTCTAATGCCAAATGGTTGGGCTCCCAGCCAGTGCCCCAACTTGGACATAGGACAGACATGCCCATCTTCCCTTACTTGTCTGCCTGATTTGTTCTAGTCACTCAGTAAATATTTGCATATAATAAAGATAATCAGCAGCACCAAACAGCTGCCTCAGCCTTGTGTCTCGCCCCTCAGCTTGGTGGTGCTGATGCTGAGGACCGCGCTTGAACCTGGAGACAGCAGGCCCAAGAGGAGGCCTTACCCGCATGGGCTCTGAGGAGGATCCCGAGCGCATAGCAGAATCAGGAGACTGCCACGTGTTTCACTCTTCAGAGCACTAGGGGAATGTCAGTGAGGCGCATGCATACAGCACGGGCTCTACAAGGAGCAGGGAGGGGTCATCCGACCGTGGCCCGAGCAAGCGCACGATCGGTAATACTAACAGCATCATGAAGTAAAAGAGCTTGGGATGAAGAGCTGATGGCAACCTAGAGAGAAGGCCTGAGGGAAGCTCAATGGGCCTCCTGAGGGAGAGGTGGTTGGAAGACCCTCATGGTTCTGCTGGCCTTCATCCTGTCGTCAGGAAGGGGACACATCTAGAGCAGGGCGGATGATGAAGCTGTCTCAAGAAGCACCTTGCGTCTCCCGGCAGCGTGGGGGTGTGGAAGATGGCGCGCTCCCGGATCCGCTTGGACATTGTTCTCCCGGTAATCCTACGGGCCCTTCTGCGTTCCTCTTTCAGGGTAGTGGAAGCCTGCAGAAGGAATTTTTTCTGTGCTCGCTTGTTCCTTATTTTCCTAACGGTAACCCTCAGAGGACTAGAAATGTCTTCTCAGCTTTTGCTACATCCAAATCCGTATGTAATGCCCTCTTAGGTGTTCACTTTGGTCCCAGCTGGTCTTTCCGCTTCCATTCCTTGGGCCACACTTTCTGTCCATGCCGGGGCACCTCTGCTCCGTCCCTCTCTTCCTCCTTTTCAGTTCCTGATCAAGCTGTCTCATGCCATATGTTCCTTAGATGCTGTTGTTGGGCAGTTTTTAACCACAGCTCTGTGTTCATCCCAGCCTGGACCCTTTCAGTCATCAGATCTCATGGCGTTCATGGTTTCTCACTTGGGCTCCAGCCCGGATTTCCAGCTGCTGCTCAACAGTCACACCTGACTCGTGCATGCACACACCCAGTGAACCGCTATCCCCACATCTGAACACTTGTTCTCCTCTGCACTCCTCCGCCCAGAGCCCTGTCGGAGATGCAAAGCCATCTGCGTGAGGAACTTCAGTGCCACTCGGACATCTCGCCCTGGGCACCCCGGATCTGACGGCCTCCTCACACCTTGTGCAGCATGTGTGCTGCAGTTCTTGCCCCAAATACGAAACTAACCCCCACCTGGACCCCCTCCTTTGGGTTTCTTTCTACTTCTATGCATCCTCTACACTATTTATTTTTCTAAAATTTACATCTGATTTCATCTTCTCCTGCTTAAAAACATTTAGTGACTCCCTATTGACTGTAAAATAAAATAAAATATGAGAGCCTTAGAAGGACATATGATACCAATTAGAAGCTGGCCTCAGCCTGAATATGAGGTCATATTCTCATTTCCATCCCCACACCCCAAACTGAAATTTTAACTCAAACTGTACCAAAGTTTACCTAAAGTTCTGTAAATCATCCACACTAGCACACGTTTCAGGACCAGCAGTCATGAACCCAAAGGTGCTGTTCTTTGAGCCTCTTATTATGGTTTATATCTAGATGTCTCCACAAGCCTCACATGCCCATAGGTCTAACTTGAGAGGGTGAGGATGGTGGTGCGTGTGGAGCTTATACCTCCTGCCCTTGGGAGGTAAGATCGGGTCAGAAGGCGTGGTCACTGGGGCATGGCCAGGGACGGTTTCTCTCTTCTGCAGGCCTCGTGCTCTTTCCTGCTTCCATTCCATGAGCAGCCCTCTCTGCCTCTTGGCCAGGACCCTCTACCATGCAGCCCTGGCTTGGGACCATCAGACTATGGACTGAAACCTCTACAGATCATGCGATGAAAGAAACCTTCCCTCCTTCAACTTGCTCATGTCAGATATTATGACTCTGCAAAGAGAAAATGACTAAGATATCCCACTCGTGACAGTCACCTGTCAACACACAGCTCAAAAGGGACCATATCTATGCAGCCTTCCTGCTATTCGAAAGCACAAATACAACTCCTCTTGGGAAGAACCACGATCTCTGAAACCACCTATCACATAAAAATGTAGTGTTTTTACATGGATAGACTTGAGACTCTAAGAAGCTGAAGCTAAGCTTCACCCATAGCTTTGGTTGCCAAATGAAGAAGCAGATTCTTCGTGGGGCAGCTTTAGGACTCTCCTTGGAGAGACACAGAAGTGAACACCCTCAGGGTAAAGGAGGAGAGGCCAGAGGGCCTCACAGTTCAGGGGCTTCAGTCCCTGTCTGGCTGGTGTCAAGGAGCATCATGACAGAAGGGTGCACAGAGCAAGCATTCTTAGTTCACAGCTGCCTGGAAGCAGAGCAGAGGAACAGTGCTGGAGGGGAAGGGATGGGACCAGTCATAGGCCCAAGTCTCCACTTCCTGATCCCCAGACACCTCCAGCAATGTCCTCCACCAATCCCAGAGCCAACCATGGTGACACTGCATCTCAGCTGCCACCGTGACCACATGGGGGTTGTCTGACATTCCGGGCATTAGTATTTTTATCTGTAACTCGGTATGTATATGTTTCTTTTGTAATATTGTTGGACCAATTATTAATGACATAGAATAGACTTACAATGGGACCCAATAAGTAATACCAACTTCTAGTAAAATAAAGACCTAGTCTATGTGGGCATTGTCTCACAAGGATTGGCAGGATGAGAATGCTTCTAGTAGTCAGTTACATGGTTAATCTCTTAATAGCATTTTCATCTCAATTTAAACAATGGCGACACTACAAGTCTTCCAGACTTCTGCTTCTGGAATTTTGCCCAGTTGGAGCAGTCAGACCTGACAGATCTGTCCAGCAGCTCTGCAGACTGTCTTAGTCATCACTCAAGAAAGACTCACAACTCATATGTATTGCTTTGTAATTATTCTAGAAAACCTGTATTTGGAGCACATAGAAAAGGGATTCAGTTGCAGAGATCAGGTTAGAATTAAGAATCAGAATTCTTAGGTCACCGGAATTCTTAGGACACCAGGTGAAAGTCATAAACTAGTGGCTCAGAATATTATTTTAAAATGAGAAATGCCTAAGAATTAAAAGCTCAATGCATCCCACCCCAGAAATAATGGGTATCATAAAGAAATCAACCAACAACAAATGTTGGAGAGGTTGTGGGGAAAAAGGAACCCTTCTCCACTGCTGATGGGAGTGCAGACTGGTGCCACCATTATGGAAAGCAGTGTGGAGACTCCTTAAAAAACTAGAACTGGCAATCCCACGCAATCCAGCTATTCCTCTGAATGCAATCCAGTTCCCAAAAGAACTGAAAACATCATATCATAGTGACATCTGTGCACTTATGTTTATAGAAGCACAATTTGTGATAGCCAAATCTCGTAAACAACCAAAATGCCCATTATCTGAAGAATGGTTGAAAAAGATGTGGTATTTTTCATACAATGGAATATTACTCAGCTATAAGGAATGATAAACTAGAAGACTTCATATATAAGTAGAGGCATCTTGAAGATATACTCATAAGTGAAATAAATCAGACTTACATGTGTAAATATCATATAGTCTCCTTAGTGTAAGAACTCAAAAGAAGAAATAAAAATGGAAAGGCATAGCACACCTGAGTGGAAATCAAGAATCTAAGGGTTAAACAATGAAGAGACTGCAAGCAGAAAAGGTAGGAAACACGGCAGGAGCAAAACCATGACCTTATATACACAGGATGAGTTAGGCAATTGTCCTAAGAGTCCCCAACAGGTTTTTCACACTGAGGATAGCAATGTGTAACACTGAAACTATGCTTTGAATGCCTGTCATTCTGGACTTTTAGATGTGGGCTGCTTCAAATGTAATTTCAGTAGTTACTGTATTCTCTCTTATGTAATGGTTGTTTTATAAGAAAACATAAAAGGTATTAAAAGAGTAAGAGAGTAGGAAAAATGTCATAGGATAGATCGGCTACAATTTTGTATATACTTAGATTTCTAAATTTCTGCATAAAAACATGTAACTGCTTTATCACATTCCCTGGGGATTTATGAGAATATCAATGATTGATAGAAAATACCAGTTTCAAGTTAAGTCTAAGACATTTAGTATTCGGAAAGACAGTGATGCTAAGCTCAAGTACCTATGTTACAGAGTAATAGTATCACTAAGCCTCTCTTCTGGAGAATTAAGAATGTAAGTTTACAGACCAAAAATTAGATAAAAACAGGGGCTATGAGGATAGCCAATGTTTTCACCCTATCCCTTCTAGGTCAGTGAGGACTTGGGACTTAAGAGAACCTGTGCTGTAACATCGTATAACTCAGTAGTGTCCCAAATTTTCTGTTCAAGAAGATTTTGGGGCCACAGAGGAAAAGGATTGATGATGTATACTATGCCTAAGGAGAGCTACCTAGAGAGAAAGCGTTCTCTCAGGCTGTCTCAGAGAGCAAACTGGCCAAGCAATGGCCATGACTCATGCAGACAGCTGGCACTGACACAGTTCTACATAGCAATGTACATATTTTCAAGGTAAATCCTGAGGGGATCTGACTGACCTTGGGAGATCCGAAAGTTACATGCTCTGTCATACAAGTCTTGCTTTAACTAGCCCTTAACTGCCTGGCAGAAAAGTTTAACCACGAGACATAAAAAGTAAGCTAGATTAGTATGCTGAGCTGTAAAAGGCATAGATCAACAGCTTCCGTCATTGCCAGCTCTGCCAATAACTTACTATGTTTATGGAATATTGGACTAGGTACAGCAGGATTCAGGAGGGGCTTTGATTTTTTTTTTTTTTTTTTCTGTAGAAGCATTGGAGAAGTGATCCTTCTTTGCCTCTAATATTCTAGACCCAGCAGAGGCTCAGAGGGCGAAATCCAATGAACAGAAAGCCAGGGAGCTTGACAACAAGGTAGAAAGGAAGGGAAAGGGATGGGGAGAGTGAAATTTTGCTACAGAGCCATGGGGAGCAATGCCAGCAGAGACAGACGACCCCATCTGTTATCCTAATGCCTTCTTCTAACACTGTCAGGTTGTAACTAGGCAAGGAGGTTTGGGGACATGTGTTTTTTAAAAGACAGTCCTTTCCTACCGTGACCCTTCACCTCTCCTTGGTAAAATGGCATTGCAGCTCGAGGACACTAAGCTGAAGGAAACAGCAAAATGGAAAGCTATCTCAGGAATTCCATAGGATTGAGTACAGAAGTGTGCACAACATATTACATGTAGATGTGTGTGCCTGGGTACACCCCTAGTTGTAATCCTCAAACTGACTATCGACAGCGTAGTGCAATGAAATAACCGCAACGCAGTGAAATGTTTTTACAAGTGTTTTATTGCATCCATGGCTACACTTAGAAATAAGAGTGTTTTCATAGAAGACTTGGAAAAGCAGAACAATTACGGATGATGAAAAGAAAAGTACTGAATGAGGCCTGAATGCCCACTCATGCCAGGTGAAGTAAGTTACTCAGCGTGCTTCAGGCTGTACTGCACGTTCCTCAGGACCTCCGCACACGTCTTTGTCATCTCTGTGCAGCAGCGAGGTCTTTGGGCCACTCCACAACCAGCGGCCACCCTAGGATGAATGCTGGGAGTGAAATTTCGCAGGCATGGGTGCAGGGTTGCAGAGGTGGCTGGGTCTAGGGAGTGTGGTGTCAGGATGAGGTGTGTGACGCTGGAATTGGAGGTGCCCCACCCTTGGTGTGAGTGCTACCTCCTCTAAGGTTGGCTCAGCATGTTGCAATACAAGGGACCCAAATGGGCTGTGGCGGTCACTTGCTGCTGCTGCTGCTGCTGCTATAGCCAGCTGGCTGTGTGATGTCCCCTTATCACATCAGATTATGGTCTGAAACCTCTAAAAGCTGTGATCAAAATAGACCTTTCCTCCCCTAACTTTTGATGGCTCCTCTGTGAGAAAGGTAACTCCCCTGGTCCACTCCTGAGTCGCCCCCTCTAATCCCAAGGAAGGGATGTGACGCCAAGGCATCTCCAACCTCAGGTGCCGAGCACTCTGTCGTGCTGCAGCATTTACGCCCCTGTCTCGTGCAACCGAATATTCGGGTTTACTCCATCCCTAACTTCCTCCTCTATTCTCAGTGATCCAAAATGAGGGGGGTGATTTTTTTTTTTTAATGTCTTTGGTTGTTGTAGCGTCTCACCATGCAGCTCGGACTTGTAGTGATCCTCCTGCTTCCAGCGCCCCCACACTGGGGTCACAGGCGTGCAGCACTACACCCGGACTCCGGCTGGCTGAGCCCACCCTGGGAGTGGGGCTGGCACTGCATGCGGTGCTAGGGATGGAACCGTGGTCTCTGCCCTTGCCTAAACTTGCCTAAGCAGGAAATTTATTCTGCTGAGCTATCTCACCGGACCTGTGAAGGGTGATCTTCACAGAGAAAATTATGACATGTCTTGGAAAACTTTGCCTCTTCTACTTGGCTAGGAGTGATTTCTAGTCTTTCAAAAACATAAATGAGTTGAGTTGTCATTTATTTTGTGTATCTTCTTCCAGGCTATTCCTAAATAAGCACTGTGAAGCTTTAATACTGTGACTTTTATGTGATAGAATCAACATATATATAAAAATATTTTGGAAAGCCTTATGTGGTGCTCTGACTTTCATATTTTCTATATGAAATGAAAGAGAATCTATAACATCTTTGAGCTTAACCTAAGTATTTCAAAATTAAAAATAATGAGATTTTTCCCATTGATTTCCATAGCAGTATATCAATCTATTATTATCTTTATAAAATGTTCACTCCTTAACATCGTTTTAGGTCTTAGGTAGAGAGACTGGGCTGTGCACAGAATTAGCTGCTTAGGTCTTCCACACATTATGAGAAAGACAAGAGCTCACAGAGAAGAAAACACATTCTCCTATAATTTCAGGGCCATAAACCCTGGAATCGAATGTTGGCCAGCGGCACCCGCTCTGAAGGCTCTGAGAAGGAGTGCTCTCCCACCTCTCGCGGCCCCTGATGCCCCAGACCTCCCAGCTTCTGGCTTGATGTTACCACTTGCTGCCTTCTTTCTTGTTTCTGGGTTTTTCCTTCCCTGTATCTTTTAGACTCACACATCATGAAGTCTAATGTCCACGCTAAATCCAGAACCATCTCATCCCACAGTTGTTAATTACAATGTGAAGACCGTTTCATCCAAGCAAGGTCCCATCCACAAGATTTAGAACTCGGGCATACCTTGTGGTGGGTACAGCTGAGCCCCGCTGAGCCCCTGCACATGCTGCCTTGGCACGGTGGTACGCAAGTAAGCGGCTTATCCTGAGGGCTGCGCTTCAGAGCTCTAGCCTTGCCTTTCCCCTTGTGTTCAGATTCTTCGATCCAATTTTACACACGAAACAGCTCACTTCATTTCCCCCTCAGAGCATGGAAGCGTTAATTTCACTCCTCCAGGAGAATTGGGCATATGTAACACAGAGCTACGAACATCCTCACCATCTCTAACAGAGAAAAGTAACACACTGTTACCTGGGCAACTAAGGGAAGTATGCTTGCTGGTGCAGCAGGGTCATCTTTCTGCTTTATTTTCCTCCTGCTTTAGTTTCCCTGGAAAATCTATGCATGCCACATGTGATCTTTTGAGCTAAGGCTCTACTAAAAGCAGCAACAGTAGGGCTGCAGTGGCCCTAGGGTGGGCCCTTGTCACAGTTACTAAGACTTAAAGTTTTCCCACACAAGTTCATGGTTTATTTCCCATATTACAATTTCTCCCTCAGTTGACTCCGACAGGGAACAAGGATCCAGAGGATTTCCCAGTGTGCCTCGGGCTCTCCTCAAATCTTTATCATTTCTAATGGCCCTGTTGGTTGTTCTCTACTCTCTTGGGACAATTGTCTATAGAGCTAAGGCGAAGCAAGGACAGGATAAGCAGCCCAAAGAACCATAAAAATCAAGGTAAAGAGGTACAGGTCAGTGTTGTGAATGGTGTCCTCAGGCTTCAGCCTGAGTGGATGCTCAGCGTCCACCCAGATTGAGCAGAGCAGGCCTCTGAGTGCATCATCTCGTCAGAGTGAGACCCAAGGAGCTGTCCAGGAATGATGGATCTGAAATTAGATTTCTAAAATTTGTAGAGATAGTTAATATTCACCTGGGTTATATGTGTGTGCAGGAGTGCCTAAGGGGACAGTCAGTCTTTTAATGAAATTTGATGGAGCTGGTTACAAGCTAATTCTACAAGGCTGTTCTATTTCCTCAACTTTTTAGCGTATACTGCATGTAGTATTTATTTAGTTCTCTCTATTACAAATGCAGTTCCATTGTCACTACCAATGCTCAAGGTTAGGCCATATTTAGGGATGATTATCTCCGGACCCTACACAATTCTGTTACTCTCTCAATCTGGATAGAGAATGCCTTGGACCAGCCTGAATAGGTGTGGATAAGCACCAACAAGCATCTGTGGGTGAAGACCGGAGTTGGTGACACAGACACTGTAGACCCAACTGGCTGCAGGGACATCAGGCCTGTGTTGTGCATTGAGCCTACAGAACAGGCAATGGAGGTAAGCCTGGCCCTGATATTCTCAGAGTACCAGATAAAGCTTTTCTAGGTGAGGCTGATGTTTCAGTACATTGGATCCCCAGGTGGGGCCTGGGAGTGCAGGGCTGGTGTTGTTGGTGGCTCACTCAGCATAGCTAACAGTCCAGTTTTGCCTGACCCAAAATGTGGAACTCCAAAGGAACTACTGAATGGGAGGTAGGCAATACCATCTGACCACGTGATCAAGTGCAGCAAGGAACTAGAACGCTTAAACAGGAGCGGGGGTGCTATGGTTGAATGCAGGAGATGGCCAGCTGACCGAGGTCATAGGCTGGAGAAGTGGAGGCAGAATCAGGGAGTGGAGCAACAGAGGCAGGAGCTACAGAGGGAGGAGCTACAGGGGCTGGAGCTATAGGGG
>PVJA010018123.1:0-40526 GCA_004027025.1 Myocastor coypus | reverse complement strand
TACTAAGCCTTGGTAGATAAATGGTTTCACCAAGTGTAGTCCAACAAAACCCGAAGGATTTCTAAACAATTGGAGATGATGAGAAGGGCTAGATAAATGTCCTTTCTACCATTTCAGATGATTGACAGCATTAATAAATAGAATCAAGTCATTGATAGTTTAGGATTTTTATGTATTTCCTTATTTCTAGGGCCACTTATTACACTTAAAGGTAAATCAGATATTTAAAATATGTGATTTGTATTTTACCTTTTTAGAAAAATGTCCCAAATTACATTATATAACTTTTCATCTACAGTAACTACAGGTTGGTCTGGTTTTGAGCATTATAGCTGGAAGGTTAAGTTTCTCAAATGTCTTTAGGATTTCCCACTGCACATTTGTTTATCCTTAAAATTGCAGTTTATTTCTATATGATGAGTCCATAACCAGGGTCAGCCAAGAGGGAGGCCTGAGTGAGCTGAAACCTGGCTTGTGCGTCTTGCACCGACCCATGTGTCCTCTCCGGGTCTTGCATGGAATGGGAAGAAGGAACATTTCTCTTTGCTGAAAGGTCATGTCTTTTTGCCAAGCTCTGTACACAGAGGCCCGGTCCAACTTGATATGGTGTGGCTTCTGTTTCATCAGCTCAGACATATTGTGGTTACCACTACATTCCCCCAGAGATGTCGGCTTCCTCCAAACTGCACAGAGCTGCAGTCGAGGTCATGGTTGTCGCAGACTCTTTCAGTGCATCAGCAGACTGCATTGCGGAAGGACATCAAACAAAGAGCACCAGAAGTCTAGAGAGAAACAAGAAGTCAAGTTATTTGATTTTGGATGAAAAAACAACTCTTGAAATGCAAGCAATATACTGTAGGTTTGAGAAAAAAAAATGCTTTGATTTACAGGAGCTCAGTTTTTTCAGCTTCAAAAGACTAAGGCCAGAAAGATAGAAAGAGAAATAGAAAATAGGATAGATGGAAAACTCAGCTAACCCCATGATAAGGTACGTATTCTCATGTCGGGAAAGAAAGGACTGTCTGAAGGGAAGAATGAAACTTACACTCTGGGGGGAGCCTTCCCAAAGGACCCTCTAATCTGACCTTCTCCCCAGGTTTCAGTGTTCAGAGACAATAAATATTTGGGAATCTTAAAAGAAATGTAATTGTTCCTTGCCTTGCAGAACAAGTCTAAAGAGATGACAAGTTTTTCAGAGTTACCAGAACACAGATACCTCTGCTGGCTGTGGGCCTCACCTGCTGATAGCGCACCCAGTCACAGGTGTAATGAGAAGGCTTGCTCCTTCCTTCTGGCTGCCCGTTGCCCTCTGTGGCTCGGTGGAGAGGTACAGACACATTTAGTGAATGTGAGGCAGTTTGCGGGTCTGAGGAGGAGAGAGGGGCTTCTAGGAACCTAATTATATTGGGACACCAGGAAGCCAATGCCAATAGCTCAAGCGGTGCCTTCCTGTGCTGCCGCCTGAATTCTGTTTTAGCCAGGAAGAATTTAGAAGGACATGGAAAAACATATTTAATTTAGAAAATTCTAAAGCGATTTAAACATTTCCCTCTACTGAGGCTTGCAGTCTTAAATTTAGTCATTATGGGTTTAAAGAAAGATAATTGTGTTTTCTGTAAATCTAAGATTTTACAAAATTCATGCTTTCTACAAATATTGGTACAAAAACTCCACAAAAAAGAGAAGCCTAGATTGTTGCCAATATTCACTCACTGCATTTTTTTGTTTTGTTTTTGTCTTTTTGAGACAGGGTTCAGGCTGGCCTTGAGCTCACTTTTGTAGCCCAGGCTGGTCTCGAACTCACACTGATCCTCCTGCCTCAGCCTCCTGAGTGCTGGGATTACAGGTGTGCGCCACCACGCCTGGCTACTACATTGTTTAAAATTAGTCATTTGAGAACAATTGCGTGTTTCCGAAATTACATATACTTACATGTAAAGAATATTTGTTTGTCCTCGTAGTTTATTTATTTACTGTTACAAACTGGGAAGCCTAGCATTTAGCCAGAAACATTTACATAGCTAATATGAA
The DNA here is from genome assembly GCA_004027025.1 of Myocastor coypus. Taxonomy (NCBI): domain Eukaryota; kingdom Metazoa; phylum Chordata; class Mammalia; order Rodentia; family Myocastoridae; genus Myocastor; species Myocastor coypus. The sequence continues at coordinate 38,495 of PVJA010018123.1, read as the reverse complement.
AAGAATAAATTAAATATAAAAGGAACAGTCAACTTATGGCTAAGCAGGGCTAGAATTTAATTACATGCTAGCTTTCACCCCACTGTCCTTTCAGGGTGCCTCTCACTGTAAGTGGGAAAAAATCTCCAAGAACTTGCATCAAATATCCCTGCCTTAGAGGCACAATAATCGAGTAAACACATTGATACAATCATTGGTCTGAAACACAGACAGAACCATTGCTCAGTTTGTTAACATCAAAGAATCACAGAGGGAGTAACAGAAAAGAACATGTTTGTTTACATGTAGATATAATTACATGTGGACAGAGGACTCACAAATATATTTTTCAAGCTCACAAATATTCCTACCCTTTGATCACCTTTATTCACATTTTCTTAAGTCTAGGTATTGTTACAAAACAAATGGTTCAAATAAATCAAATCATTTGTTAAAAAAAGAAATAAGTACAGTGATTTATTAAAGAAATCACTGTATCCACAGGAAAAAGAGGATCAGGGACCAAATTCCGCTATAGCAATGTCTCAATGTGCAAAGTGAAACAGGGCTTTAGTAATCATCACTGCATATTTTAGAAAACATATTTTTTTCCTTTAATGTATTCATGTAGTAAAATTATTTAATTATAATGTGTGAATGTGCATATGAAGACTTCAGCGAGAACACAAAATCTCTCAGAAATTCACCTCAAGTGAGATTGGAGATAAAATACAAGACATTTTTATGCAGGGTGTGAAAAAGCTGACTAAAATATTTACGTATTAATCTCCCTTTGCAAAGATCACTGTTAGCTCACTGGCCTTAAATTATTCACTAGGTTCAATGGATATTATTTTTGGCTGCTGCAGTCAGACCTTATAAATACATTTCTAAGGTCACACACTCTACTTTTCATCTAAATCTTTCTCCCCCTTTTTCATTTTAAAAGTGAACATTAAATGAAATTACCTGACATTCAACCTTAGTGAGTCAAACATTTTTTTTTTTTTTTTGCACCACAAATGACTGTAAGGATATTATTTTGGAAGAAATAGGGGGTTTTGGTATCAGGTTTTACAAATATTATTTTTTCAAACGGCAGTCAGTACAGTAACTTTCTTGTTTAAGGACAAAAATTATCATATCAAAATACAGTTTGCAAAATATTTTTAGATTACCAAGAGTTCATAGTCTTAAGTAGACCAACTACATGACTTGTTAACATCTTTGCATAATGTTTTAAATTATTTATCTATGTGTCCTGCTCTGTATTAACTGATACACAGTAATTTGAAAAGTAGTACTCTGAGATTGTATGGCATAGCTGGAACACAGTTGGGTCCTTCTAAATTTTATTGTGTTTTGAATTTAAATACAGTAAGATATGCTTTATCATAGTGACATGACAAGGGCGTGCCAAGAATAGCCTCATTTTGATCAAAAGCATCAAGGTAGAACAGAGAACCATTTGTTTCTTTTACGCAAACACAGATTTGGAAAACTGAGAGGCAAAATGCAATGCTTGGCCTGTGTTTGATCTTAAGAAGTCACCATTTATACCTCGGCAGGATCGCTGTGACTGCCAAGGAAGCCCTTAGTTTAGCACAAGTGCCAATGGGCCTGGTACACAATGCACTTCGAAGTCTTGGTGTATAAGGCAGTCTGTTTGAGTAAGCGTTATCCTTCTCCATCCTCTGACTGCACCTTCCTAAGCATGGCATGCTTTCTTCCGTAGGTAATGTGCAATTCACACCTGATTGCCAATGCATTAGATAAGTCTATGTGGGTATCAACTACACAGTTGTCCTGTATGAACAGCGCTTATGCACTCCTCCAGGCCTAGAACGAGGCCCCGAAATTCCAGAAATGTACACTTCTCTGGACCAACCTCATTTCTCTTTTCAGTGCACAGCTATGCTTCACTTCCCCCAGACAGGTATCAAATTACCTTTTCCCTTGTGTCCCCACTCCCATACCACGCTCTTGAACTTACTTCTTGGCTTGTAAATCTTCATTCTGTTTTCTCCTCAGTTCTCTAAGGAGCCTTACGACTCAGGCTGCCACATGGATAGGCTGCTTCTCAAGAGACAGTTTTAAAAGCTTAAACACCTGGTAGACAAGAAAAACTAAAACATAAAAAAAAAAATAATTGTTGAGCCCATGCTTCAAAAATCTTGGGGGACAACTATGTATACACAGATGATCAACAGTACAGTACCTGGAGCTAAAAGTAGGGTTTTGATTTTATCTAAGAAAATTACAGCTGATCATCATGATATAATTTCCATCTCTGCTATGTAAAGAGTGATAAAGGGAGACACAAGACTAAATCTGTAACTCCACATCTAGGTGACAAAAGCAGAATAGCATGGGTGTGAATTCAATAAATAGTTTGTGGTCATGGACCACACACAAAGCCTGTCTTTCTTCCCAGATATACAAATGAGCCTCCAATGGCTTAGTCTTAACTTGCTGACAGAAAAATGCATTTTTGAACATTTGACATTTAAGATCAAATCCCAAGTCAACACAGAGATGTTTTATAAATAATTGTTAAAGACTGGAGAATGCTGTATATTCACAAGCCCTTCATCTGTGATCCAGAGGTCAGCTGCACTCTCTTTCAGTAATATCTCACTGTGTTCACTCTGATTTCAGGATGACCAAGCAATCAAAAAATTGCTATGACTCTTCAAGGTCTCATCAAACTGGGGAAGCAGGCACTTCATGCCATCCACATATACATTAATTCTTATTAATTGGAATCAGACATCATTTAATATATTGCCAAGGCATCTTATATGTCAGAGCTTTTCTTGGCATTACTTAGGTAAGAACCATAAAACAATGTTGAAAAGTCCAGATTCTAGGCGGAGCCCAAGGAGAAATTTAGCTGTCAGCATTTTGTCACCTCAGCTCTCCCCATTCCCTAATTGATCTTGTGGGTGCTTTTGCACCACAGGGTCTGAGTGCTCTTTCAGAGGCAACAGAGCCCTGAAGGAAAGGGATGGTCTGACGTACACCACCTAGGGTTTATCCTATTTCTGTGTTGTTCATCCCTAGGGAATCCGTTGACCTTTCCTTGCTTCTCATACCTATTTTGGGAAGGTAAGCGAACTATTTGCTACTGCTTTGCACTGTCATGTAATTTATGAGCCATTTAAAAACATTTTTTTTACTAGAAATTTACAATTAGAGATTTTTTTATAAATATCTATTTATATGCCTGGTCACAATTTTTACTTAACCGACTTGTACCTTATAGTAGAGGAAGTACTATGGTGTAGCGTAGTAAATGCAATAGAAAATACCAAATACGATATCCACTAAATAATACTAAGTCATTGCTCTCTAACTCTGCAGTGATTACTGCTAAAGTCTTCTAGTCTGTGTCTGAATAGCGGCATTGGCTCTCCCCTTTGGGCCACCAGGACATCAGGTCCTTGATATTCCAGACTTTGGCTGTTTTCAAGGGTAGTTTTGTGACACATAATTCTGTACATGGTACAGTAGAATATTATGAGTAGTATTATGCACAACACATATACATTTGCATTTCTCTGGTATCAAAGCTTTGTTTTGAAGAGGTCTCCTACACTTGTTTCTGCATGTTTTTTTTTTTTTTTTATCTCTTTTCATCGATTTAATATTATTTGTTTTTTTCTTATTGGTTGTTGAAATTCTTTATATATCCTGTGTATCAAAGTCAATTGAGGCAAATAGCATCTCCTTGATGAAGGCTTCCCTTCTATTCTTTCCGTTGTGTTTTCTGGGCCATTTAGTGCTTAACTTTAAAGCATGCAATTCATTAATCTATCTTTTAGGGTGTAAATATTCTTAAGATATTTTTAAAAACATAACCTACTTCAATACTATGAGCATTCTCTTATGTATGTTTACTTGTACAGACATAATCAGTACACTTATAGATTATTTATTTATTTATTTATTTATTTATTTATTTATTTATTTATTTATTTTGGCAGGTCTGGGGTTTGAATTCATGACCTTGCACTTACCAGGCAGACACTTGTGCCACAGAGCTATCTCCCCAGCACCCTCTTATAGATTCTATATTACATTGGGATGCAAGTTTTTGCTTGCTTATTTAGTAGCAGCCATAAAGAGTTCTAAGTTTCTTTTATGAAGTTATACATTGTGTCAAAGTTCCTAGACTACCTTACCATTTCCTTTTGGATGCTGGGCATACTGTACGTTTGGACAAATGTGTAATAGGATATGCTCATTTGTGCAGTATCCAGTGTTGCCACCACCAAATTCCCAAGCTCTGCCTATTCCTGCCACTCTCCCTCTACTACCTGGCAAACACTGTGTCTTTAATGATGTTTTAAAGTGAGTTCTGTTGCTTTGTTGAGTGAAATTGTGTATCATTTATATATTTTTTTCTGTTTGAATTTCAATTTGTACTATCTTCCAAAAAAGAGAAAAATATAGAACCAATGAGATGGTTCAGCAGACTAATCACCTACTTCGGGAAGCACAGGGACAAAGGTTCGATCCCGGGTCCTGCGTTCCATGCTGTCCCCACGCCCAGGGCGCACTGAGCCCATGAACCAGCCAGAGCACGGCAGTGTGTGCCTATAATCCCAGCACAGGGGAGGCTGAAAACAGGAGGATCACTATGAGTCCGAGCTGTGTAGTAAGACCCTGTGACCCTGTACCAAACACATAAAAGAAAAGCAAAACTTTCTTGTCACATATGAAATATTAAATATTGGGGCTGGGGAGATATCTCCGTGGCACAAGTGCCTGCCTCGCAAGTACAAGGTTGTGAGTTCGAACCCCAGTTCCACAAAAAAATAAAAAATAAAAAATAAAAAATAAAAAATAAAAAATAAAAATAAAATAAAATATTAAATTTAAGAATAATAAAACTGAAATCAAAAGTAAATTAAGAAATAATACAGTGAGTTTTGTTTGTTTCTTTTGTTTACTCCTTAATGAGTCTCAAGAGAAGATTTGCATTCATTTAGGTCAGGGTTGGAAAGACGTGGCCAACGCAAGGCTTCCCTGGCCCTCCTCATGGAAACTCGCTCACCGAGGAGGCCTCCTCTCTTGCTTTCAGCTGGATCCAGATGGATTTGCCACGTTGCTGCATTTTGCGAGGCACCTCTCCCCAGGTACCCTTCTTTTACATTTATTCAAAGCTCCATGTGTTAACTTTCAGCTCAGAATTTTGCTTAGTTTATAAACTCTTGGAGATTTTCCTCACATCTTTCAGGCTCAGATATTACTAAAATGTGTGTTATCAAGTTAAGATTCTGCTCAGAATATACACTGAAAGTTTAGCAAGGCGTCAGTAGCATCTAATCTACAGATTCATCTCTCTATTTTGCTGTAACTTGAACTATATTATTTTTTAATCTGGAAGTATTATAAATGAATCTCTTAAAAGCATATCTGGCATATTTGTGATAATGACTTGTCTTCCACAATCTGTCTGGTGCCTCCTTCTATGTCCTCACATACAGGTGAAAAGATAACGCATCTTCACACTCGTTGGTGTGACGGCCTTCTGCTCACTCAGCGTGGCTTGGGGTCTTGGGCTTTGTGCTTCTTAAAGTACTATACACTGCCATGTCTTGGAGGATTATCTGGAAAAGAACCCTTTGGGACCTTACTTTGAAGCGTGTTGCTCCTCAGGAGAGGATTTACATTGTCATATGGAAGCCAGGGCCACCGCCCCCATGTATGATTGCTTCAGTTTCTTTTTATTTGGTTGTTTATTATCTATCTATCTATCTATCTATCTATCTATCTATCTATCTATTTATTTATTTATTTATTTATTTATTTATTTTGGCCTCCCTTGAGGGCAGGGCTGGCATGGCAAGTGGTGGCAGGGATCAAACCAAGATCCTTTGTGCCTGCCTAAGCTTGCCTAAGCAGGCACTTTAGACCTCTGGGCTATCTTGCCAGCCACACCTATTATTACTTTAAACGGAAAACATTACTATGTGTTAATTGAGCTACACCATTAAGGAGAGCTGCGCCTCTTAGCCTACTGTGAGGAGACCTGTGCTAGAAGTTTCTGGGGGGATTTTTTTACTTTATTTTGCTGTTACGTTCTAATATTAGCCTCTCTGAATCTGCCTCTACCTCTGCCTCTGCCTCTCTGTCTCTCTGTCTGTCTCTGTCTGTCTCTGTCTCTCTCTCCCTGTCTCTGTCTCTCTGTTTCTGTCTCTGTCTCTCTGTCTCTCCCTCTGTCTCTCTGTCTCTGTCTCTGTCTCTGTCTCTGTCTCTCTCTCCATGCCTCCTATTTTCTCCTTTGCTGTTCCTTTTCTCCCTTTTCCTCTCTTCCTCCTTTCTTCTCTGGAAGAGACATAAACATGGGCCAGTTTTCTAAAATATGTTCTTATATCTATCTACAAAAGGTATACTTAACACCTTACTATGCCTGGTGTGCATTTAGAAAATACTCCCCCTCAGTGTTATATCTGTGGATTTTTGTTTCCCCTAAATAAAAATCTTCTCTGTAATTATTTTCTGAAAGACTTCCCTAAAATCAAAACTGAGCTAGATGAGAAACATTTATTAATCTACACTTTTACACTGCAGTATATGGCAATATTTAAGCACTATTGTTTTAGAAATTATAAGCTAATGTGAGTTTCAAAGCTGCATTCCTCACTGTAGCTTTATATGAATTGTAATACAACGTTTATTTCACTTGTCACCATTGCCACGAATTTTTTAATGAAACGCTTTATTGGATATCTGTGTATGAGAGCTTTCAATAGTTTTCCCCAACCTGATCCAATTCTGCAGATACTGTCCCAGCAGAACTCCCAAGAGCTAGTCCAAGAGACCTTGTGATCTGCTCTTCCTCACGTTTGAAATGGACTGCTGGTGGGAAAGTAGAAATTTGGGTGGGAAGACAACCTGGAGAAAGTGAGGAATAGAAGTGTAGCACTTTGTGCATGAGCTATCAGATTTTTAAATAAATGTTTCATTTATTCATCGTCACCATTTTACTGGCTAGCTATGTAATTTTTAAAGTATGTAGCCAAGCATGATGGCGCATCCCTGTCATTACAGCTACTCGAGGGATTAGGCATGTCTCAGTTACTCTTCTCTCGTTGCTGGTACAAATACCTGACACCCAAAATGAAGGAAAGAAAGGTTGATTCAGCTCACAGTTACTGGAGGTTTCATTCCATACTCAGCTGGGTCCAAGGCAGAGTGGCACATGGCAGACCTTTCATGGCAGCAGCAAAGAGCACAGAGAGCAAATGGAGGAGTAGCAGCAACAACAGCAACAGAGGGGAAGTCTGTCTCTCGTAGGTTGCATCCGGGCTCTCAGCCCCAGGCTGGGGGAAGTCCACACACCCATAGTCCCAAGCAGTACTAAGACCCATAATCCCAACCTTGGATCAGTCATAATTCCAGCAGATCATGAAGTAATCACAAATTGTAGAACTCCCTGTCCCCATACTACATGACGCTTTGTGGGGACAACTAGACACAAACCATAACAGGGCAGGTAAATGACAATATCAAACCTAGCAACTAAACAAGAATCTTTCCCAAATAAATATATAAAAGTAAAATAGGGCTGGGACATAACTCAGTGTTCTCTGTGTTGACTGCTCAGTTTACAAACGTAAGAACCTTGTAATTAAAAAATGTAAGCCAAAAACTAGAACTTCATCCTAATCCTAGAAACATCACACTCTAATTTAGACCGGACTTGGGTCATTTAACTCTTCCCCTGCTCGCCCTATTGTGTAATGGGGCAGTAGGTAGCATTTCATCAATAGCATCATGAGAATTAAGTGAGTGAATACATAAAACACGCCAAGCAAGATCATATACATAAGAATACATTGCTGTTCATTATGAGCTAATGTGAATTTGATAAATCAATAAATGATCAATAAATATTAAGCATTTTGTTGTTATTACACATAGCAAGTGTATAATAGAGACACAAGTCATTGTTTATTATTCATAAATATAAACTTTTCCATTCTGTCTCTGAGCTATTTTTTATATAAAAATGTAAATATTTTATTTTTCAAAAATCTTTAATTTTTTTTTTTTTTTTTTTTTTTTTTTTTTTTTTTTTTTTTTTTTTTTTTTTTTTTTTTTTTTTTTTTTTTGCGGGACCAGGGTTCAAACTCAGGACCTTGCACTTGTCAGGCAGGCGCTTGTGCCATGGAGCTATTTTCCCAGCATCCCCCAAAATCTTTAATTTTCTGTATTTGCATTTACTTTTAAAGAGAATAAAGATGATGATGGACACATTAGAAATAATACAGAATTGTACTAACATATTGGAAATTCAACAACTCAGAAAACTTACAAGAAATTAAAAAACAAGAGAAAAAATGAAGCATAGACGTCCTTTGTCTGGGGAGCTGCCATTTAAATTTTTTCCCAATTTGTGGATTTTATTTTACTCTGTTGTTGATTTCTTTGACATGCAGAAACTTTTCAAAAGCATGAGATCTCAGTTGTTGATTCTTTGAAGTCTTTCCCTTAAAGTTCAGTTTTTGTTCATGGACACTCTGCCTACCCCATCTCTTCAAGATTTCTAGTTCTTCATTTATTTTCTCTTTATTCAAAACTTTCCTCTCAAAATGAAGTTGTGGCAGAAGATATAACAAGACTAAACAAAACACTTATTATTTCATGTGTTCTATACATTCAACATTTTACATGTAATTTCTTTTTCTTTTCTTTTTTCTTTTTTTTTTTGTGGGACCAGGGTTCGAACTCACAACCTTGCACTTGCCCAGCAGGCACTTGTGCCTCGGAGCTATCTCCCCAGCCCCTTTACATGTAATTTCTAACATCTATCTGTAATGATATAAATGACAGTAGTAATATTGTTAATTATAAATGTATGACATTTGTGTAGAAGAAGTGAATATGTGTCACCTTAGATTATAAGCTTTAATATTTCTTTGATATTAATTTTTGACTTTATTCACCTTGGCAAATTGGAATTTTTTCTCTATATAGAACAATGAAGTGCAAAATAGAAATAAACAAAGTAAAAACAGTGCATTTATATCAATTTAATCTAATTTTCAAAGAGCAGTTTCATCCAATTAAATTATGCTGTAGCTAGTAATTATGGTTTTCAGAATGCAAATATCAATGACTAAAGTTTCATAAGGCAATGAAAATAAAACTGTCAATGAAAAAAAGATCAATCCTTTGCAACCTCTGTTGATTACACCATGGCAGACTAGCTACCACTTTCAGTGAGCATCGTACTTCCATCAGGAAAGTTGTTGAAGACACTGAGAGTGATCCCCATCCTCATCCCTGACCACTGTCTGCAAACAAATGCTTTTGGTGAACCACAGTCAACCTCTCCATTAACCCTGTGTATTAGTCAGGGTTTTACTAGAGGAGCAGATACAATACAAGGAACAGATATAACACAAGATGTACAAATGTGTAAGAAATCACAAGATTGGCTTACGACAGTCAGCTGCAGAGTCGGACAAAGAAGAGTGCAATGAGCATTGGCACATCTGAGAATGAAGGGTTGGGTCCCAAAGTCTGCAATGGAAGGCTGAAGAATCTGTCACAGAAAGCTTAAGGATCCAAGGCAAAGGCCAAAGAGTTTGCGCTGGAAGCCAGGAGATGAAGTCTAAGCTGACTGCAAAAACCAAGGTTCCTCTGAGGAAGTGAAATACCAGTCCTTCCTCAGCACCTCTATATACCTTTTGTCTTGTCTTGTCTTGTCTTTTTTCTTTTCTTTTCTTTTCTTTCTTTTCCTTTCCTTTCTCTTCTCATTTCCTCCTCCTCCTCCTCTTCCTCTTCCTCTTCCTCTTCCTCTTCCTCTTCTTCTTCTTCTTCTTCTTCCTTTTCCTTTTCTTTCTTCCTCTCTCGCTCTCCCTCTCTCTTTCTTTTTTTGTATTTATTTTTGTAGTAAAGCTCTACAGGGTCTCACTATGTAGATTGGATTCTGCCTCATAGTGATCCACCTGTGCCCAGCCTCCCAAAGAGATGGTATTATAGGCTTGCACCACCACACCCAATCTCAACCAATGCTCAGAGTGCCCTGGGGGCAGGGCACATATGTCCTTTTGTGCTGAGTCACTCTGGAATGGGCCCTCTCCACCCTGGGGAAGGCCCCTCAATGCCCTAAGGCTACTCCCCCCATGGCCCAGGTTGTAGAGCCACTGAAGTGATCCAGCCAAGTTGACACAATGTATGGACCACTACACCTCGCCATATTTGGCTCCTAGAAAATTATGAAAGTTCATATTAATGGTTAGGAAAAGAAAATACCATCACAGAAATTTTGTACAGAACTACCTACCTCTTTATATGTTTTAAATGCTTCAAAATGTAAAAAAAGAGTTAACATAAAAATAGTCTGGAGATTTTCTTGTGAAAATTAAGCCAAGTATACTCAGCCTACATTATATATATATTTTTTTTTTTTTTTTTTTCAGTACAGAGGATTGAGCTCAGGACCCAGCATTTGCCAGGCAGGTGTTAAGCTGCTGAGCTGTCTCGCCAGCCCTCCTACAATCCATTTCTACCACACAATTTTGGCTACTTTATTCCCTCTGAAGGATGGGTCACCCCACTTTCTTCTTTATATCGTCAGTTGATAAAGAAATTGGAAAACAGAATCTGACTCCCACAATTAAATCATTCTGATCATTTCAGCAAGCTTTTTCCCCTTGAAGATGGAGTTCTAAGTAAGCAAGTCTCATTACCTACTCAGAGTTGGATAAGATGGTTGAAAAATGCGAAGTGAAAGCCACAACTTGGAAAATTCTGGGGCTGAGCTCTACCACACTTGGTAACACAGAAGCTAGGGAGTGTCACCTGAACGTGCCAGTGGCACCATAAACCTCCCACTCTCCTAAGAATAGAGTCACCCCCGGACCCTGTTATCTCACAACCCTAAGGTACAATATGATAATGACACTGCTCAGTACTCCTGCTGAAGTGGGCTGGGGTGGAGGAAAAGCTGCAAGCATTTTAACTAGAAAGAAAATCAAATTAAAATATTAATTTACTGATTAATATAACATTAGCTGACCTATTTTCTCCAGCTTGTTAAACAACAAAGATTTGCGAGGCTAAATAACTGCCTAAAAGATAAATATTTTAAGAATTCCCAGGGAGGTGTTTAGCTCCTTTTTAAACATCATTAAAGATATGCCTTGCATATATTAGGCAGTTTTATGCTTTCTGTATTGAAACATCTTGTTTAGATTTATTAATGCAGTCTAAAGAATTGGAATTTGATTAGGCATTCACTGCTCCTGTGTTCTGAGACAAAAACCGATAGATGGCAGCTTTCTTCTCCTTTGTGGCTTACTGTAGAATTTATGGGAATTCAAATTCTCCTATGACAATGAATCAGGTTACACTTGAAAGTTTATTTTCCTAAACTACTTGTAAATTGAGATATTGATTTTCAAAATAAAAACCAGCAAGCTGTTGTCTACATGTTCATAGCCCCAGGATCTCAGAAACTCAAGTTAGTTTTTGAGGACATGTGTTGAAAAAGAGAGCTAGCTTTTGGGCTGAGAACGCTGTTAAATATAGCGCAATTCTGTTGCCATTATACACTGTCGCACCATATTTTTTCTTTGCAAAATAAGAAGCCTTTGATCAAATCTCTAAGTCTTTACTGAGGCTGAAAATGTTACCAAAAGGATAAAGCAAATAAAATAAAATTTACGTCTTTCTTTGGTAAATTGTGATCTATGATTTGAAGAAAGATAATTGGGCTAGGATAAAGATGGTTAAGATGAGGTGGTGTCAGTAGAGAATGGATCTGAGAAAGAGCTGAAATGAAATATGTTTACTCACTGATAGATTATTAGAGTGATGAGAAGAATGATATCCAGATAACCTTACCTCTTCAGATTAATGAGTTGAATAACGACTGAATCTTAAAATCTGTGGGTAAACTGAATTTTTGCTTAAGATTTTTATTAAACTCAATTCAAGTCAGACTGACTAAATATTATTCCAGAAGTCTCCTCTAGGGTTAACAAAGACTGAAGTTCTATTCTTGAGTTTTAGTGATGATTGCAACCAAAAAACATACATATTTATTAGTTTTCTTTTGTTCTAAATTTTACTTTTTTAACATCTGTTTTGAAAAACACCATTTTTGTTTTTCTTAACTTCCATAACATTTTTTTTTTCAGAGCGAGGGATCAAACTCAGGGCCTTGCACTTGCCAGGCAGGCGCTTGTGCCCCAGAGCTATCTCCCTGGCCCCCCATTTTTGCTTTCTAGATTTACAATATCTAAGTCTTTTTTTATGTTCCATCCCATGGAGTTTTCTTCTTTCCTTTACCTTCTCTTCAAGTTTATCTCATCTCCCCAGAAACACGTAAATACACACAAACAACTTTGAAAATTTGTCAGAATTGGTGCTTAGCATGTGTAGCACACACTCCTTTGAGCTATCAAGCTTTTAGAAAATAATAGCATGTATAGTGATAGAGTATTATGCTGATGTTTCACTATCACTTTTTTGAAATAAAAGAAACTTATAAAATTTGATGACTACATGTTTTCCCAGTGTAAATACCCTCAACACAGCCCATTTCAACCTCTGGAGATAGCCCAACGGAATGTGACTTTGAAACAAGCTATACACAATGGTTCTCATGAACAGTGAGAAGGAGAATGACTCCTCTTCTTCTGAGCTCCTGAAAGTTGTTCATGCAGTTAGTAGCCTTGAGAATCATGTCTATATCTCCTTCCACCACCCCTGCTACATGGAGCACTTAGGCTCACTTTTTTTTCCATTTGTCTTTTCTGTCTTTAATTAGGAATAACTATTTTTGTTACATCTCTCTGTCTGTGATTTTTTTTTAATTCCTATAATTCTTTCCATAAGAAATCACTTTGTAGCATATATCAAAATATCAGTTTTATATAATAAACACATGCAAGTTTGGTCATTCAAAAAAAAGATAAATCTGCATGTGTTCAAAAAATAAAATAAAACACAGTTACACTGAAGCAGATTTAAGGTTTGGGGTTTGGTTTTTATACTTCACTATTCTACATAAAAGGAGTGTTGGTTAAATTTCCAATAAATATTTCAACAATAAAAATGCACCTAAGAACACTCATACAGCCTATTATTTCCATAATAGACTATCACACATCTAGATCTTGATAAAACTACAAAACACATACTTAATGAGCAATAAAAATTGTGCACACATGAATTTGTAAATGCTACTCAACGCAGACTAACAGAAATTAATGTTAATCAAGTAATGTTAGTTAATGATACTGTGAAAATTCTCTATTTATCTCATTTACCAGCAGTAAATACTATAAAACTAATTATATTAAAATAATACAATAAGTAATTATATTAAAAATAATACAGTTAGAAACATATTAGTTATGGCATATTAGAATTTTATCTAGTTTGCTTAATATTGCATATTATCATGATCAAAAGTCATAAGCATTTTAAATGACATTATACCAAAGGAGAAACATGAGAGGAACAGAAAAAGCAAGTGTGAATTTCAAAGATAAATGTTGATCTATTTTTAACTCCTTGATAAATTCACAGAAAGTCAATTCTCTATTTTTTTTTCCTTCCCAGCTGACAATGTCCCTGTCACTCACACTCAAAGCCTACTTGAGCTCCATCCTAGTGCTGTGGAAACATCTTGCAGCATCCTCACAGGGCCATGTCCCATGCCCATTAGAGATAGTGCATGTAGAAATGGTGCCAAATATGTGCCAAATAAAACCCTGATATTTATTTTAGTAGCTCATAGTGCATACGAAAATGCTAACGCTTGGTGCCTCCTTATGAGGGCCTTCATGCTAATATTCCCTCTCAGAGGCATTCCCCCCCATCCACTGCCACACATTCGCAAATGTGGGGGTCCCAGTTAGTGTGGTGGTAACAAGTGCTGCAGCATTCTACTCACGAGCTAGAACTACTGGTGTAGCACTTTTGTACCTAAGCTACAGTTATGACGGAAGTCACTTTTGAAACCCTATTTTAAAAGGGAAATGACCCCCCAAATCAGCTTTCTTTCCCCATCATTGAAACATCTACTAAGGTAGGTGGTCTCTCACTGTTTTGTTGTTAGAACAACTCTGAACATTTGACATTGATAATACTATTTTATACCGATCGAGTACTCAAGTTCACATAGCTCAAAGAGACTTTAACAGTGCTCTTGTGATGACAGACAGAGAGGCTAAAGTGACAGCCAGGACTTGGAGGAGGATTTATATAATATCAGTTGGGCACTGACAGAGCATCAGTTATCCTTTAAAATTTCAGGACCTGCAGGCTCAGGGAGGGAGGGAGGTTTTTATGAGGTTGCGGAGAGGAGGCAACGTACTGCACTGTCTTTGACTGTTTCTTACAGTAAGTACCATAATGACCAGCTGTGCATCCCATTGACCGGCTATTTCTAGGAACCAGCAGTAACAGGGACTGTACCAGGAACCTGGGCAACTGAGAAGCAAGTAGACTGGCTGAGGGGAGCATTTTCTGTTACATTTCCTCTCTCTTTTAGTTTCCCTAAAAAAAAAAAAAAAATCTTTGTTGGGCATATTATAGGTGATTTTTTGAAACCAGGCTCAACTAGAAGCAATGTCATAAGTAATACTCCCTTTATGGGAGTATTAGTCAAAAAGTCTTAGCCAGGTTGACTATGACATAGGTACAGAATAGCATGTGGTACCTGGACAGTTAGGTATTTGCCTAAAGTGAGCTTGCTATTTATTTATTTATTTATTTGTTTATTTATTTATTTATTTGTATTTTAGAGAAGGGTCTACAGGTTGTTCAGGGTCTCACTGCTAGATCAGACTCATAATGCTCTGCCTGTTTACAGCCTCCCAGGAGCAGGGATTAAGGCACACACCACCACACCCAGTCTCAATTGCTATCTCAGTGTGTCCAGGGGTCGGGCTGGCACAGCAGGCCTGGGAATTGAACCCCTGGCCCTTGCGCCTGCTTGCAGGAGTGTTAGTCTGCTGAGCTATTTTCCTGTCCTAGATTTTTTATCAGAAGGACAGTTGCTGTAGGAGTCCAGAGGCAAAGGCAGAGGCAGCCCCTTAGCAAATGGATCCAAGTCTCCACACAGGGAGGTCAACGGGTGCTACCAGGAACTGGCAGTTGGAATGAACATCTTTGTAGCCACATTTCATCATTTATCGCAAAGAAGCAGAACTAAAGTTATATCTGGAATTCCCAAGGTTGAAGATATAGAAAGGACTTTTTCCCAAAATATTTTGCAGCCAGTTTTTGCCAGATATTATAGTAGACCTTTTCTATCTTTCTAGCAGGCAGCTTAGGTATCACTAATCAAAACAGCAGTGATATTTTGTGCTGGGAAACTAGCCAGGTCAGCTGTTAGGGCCCTTCTAAAGAGAGAAAACAAGGTTTTGAATCTCTGGGAGGTTGAGTCCAGGTCAGTCAGCCTTTGCATTCAGAATCTGAACCTTTTTATTGAAAGAAGATGGGCTGGAAGACAGGAAGGCGATAAGGGCACTATTTTAGATCCAGGTTTGTGCACCAGCAGCTATGGGCGGCAGAAGACTGAGGCACTAGATATGGAGGGTAATTAAAAAGGCATTAACAGCCCAGAGATCTTAAGCTGGATTTACAGGCAGGAGAAGTATATTTTAGAAATCTGAAAGTCCATAAACATTTCATGGTTTGGAAGCCTCTGGATGTATAATTGCTTCATTTGAATGGGTGTGAGCATAACAGCAAGCAGGAGGGAACAGAGCGGCCAAATCTGTTGTAAGAACCTTCTTGAAAATAGCAGGAGAGTTCTGATCCCCTGGTGGTGATAGCCCCAGTGAGCTGTCTCCTTTTTCCTATCTTAGTATCTTCCCAGTTGAAGGCAGGAGATGTATATTCCAAAGTACTAAGATCGATCAGGATTCCAAACTGCTTCAGCTGGTTGAGGCATGGCGGGGAGCATGCTGGTGGTTAGGCTCAGAGGTAAGGCTTGGTTTATACCTGTGGAGGAGAGCTTTTAGAATTTCAGGGGTCTGGTTATCTATCTCAGGCTGATGCAGGTTTTGTCTCCCTTTTGGAAAAAGTGCAGAGTAAAACCGGAGGGAGGCTGATTGGTTTGGTGACAGGAATTTGCTCAGTGAGATGTCCTCCCGGGCTGAGTGCTTTTGTAGACACCATGTGCTTTTCTTTTGTCCAGTTGCTGGGTAACAGTGGTTGATGGGCTTTCTGTCCACTCTTTTCATACCTTTGAGAAGCACATGGCTGGTGTTGTGCTTCTAGGCAGAGTAACTTCTGGGTAAGGCTGCAGCGGCCCATTTGTCAGGCTGATTGTCCAATTCTTTCTCTTTCTCCATCAAACTGTGGAAACATTTTGAGTCAGAGTCAGAAGAAACTGCTGAGATTCTTCATGGAGGGCTTCGATGATTATATCTGACCAGGGTGGGAGACAGAAGGTGCTGGAAGGAAGGCTTATGTGTGTGAATGCAGGCAACGGCTAGGTGGAACCAGTTCAATTGCCTAAAGCAGATGAGTGGGGAGTCAGAGAGGGAGGCCTCAGCCTCCAAAGTGCTGGGAATATATAGGTGTACACCACCACAACTGCCTTCTTTTATGAATTAACAACGTGAAAACAAGAAGTTAACTTCTCAGTTTTGACTCTACTTTTTTCTTTGAAAAACACATTAAGGATAAAAAAGAATCATAGTTAATTTTGGTTAAACTATGTATTAAGTGCAGAATGTAAAGATTTGATGAACTGCACAATGTTGAATAATCTCACATCTTAATTTCCAAAAATCTCATAATTTATTAAGCAATAAAAGATAAGGTACAATGTACATATGTTACTGATATTTAAAAGCATACCAGTAACATTTTAAGTTTAACAATGTCAGAGATACTCAGATATGATGAGTCATACTATATAGGAAGAAAGCATTGAAGGTAAAGCCCAAGTAGGGTAATGATCAGAGACATCAAGACATGTGCATTATAATTCAAGTGAAAAATCTTGGAGAATTTATGTAGATTTAGACAAATCTTCCTGACACGTCAATGAAATGATCTGCCACCATCTTGCATAGAAGTCAAATAAAATAATGTGTGTAATTTATCAATGGAAGAGTGATATTTTACAAAAGCAACAATTCACCAAAACACAACATATTTTCCACCAAATTATGTTTTGTTATGCAAGGAGGGATGTTCCTTTTACCATTGTTACCTTTCCCCTTCTTTTTTCCTGTTCTGCCTCTTCTTCTGTCTCTTACTGTCTTTCTCACTTTAATGTCTTGAACCTCTTGCCAAAATTATTTATAGCCATAATTTACTGTTGCAGTAATTTTCTCTCATCTCTGACCTGTTTTACTCTAATGACATAATAATTTCACGATACCTCTTCCTGTTAGATGAGTGAATATCCTAAGTATATTTTAAGATACATTGTTAAATCATCCTAGGAAGCACTTTTATGTCATAGCACAAGGAATAGTTTATCTATTTTAAATATCATACTCTAGATATTTAGACACAATAATTAATGGAAAGAAACCTCCATTCAAAGCCAACCTAGTTAAAAATATAACATGTCATACCCCTGAAATAATTATTTTATATTATTTCCCAAGTATTTTCTCCAGTGATTTCTTCTTTCGAATAAACTTCTTAAGATCTGTTTATTAAGTGACCATTTTGCCAATTATTTTATTAGATAATTTATGTGTTATTATATACAATACATATAGTAATTTGAAATTCATTATTTCATTTAATGGTATGGTTTCAAGTTTCAGCCACTTACCTAGAAATGCTGCAAATTTGACATCAATAGCTGAGTAATACTCAATTATATAGAAACCTTTCTACCTTTTCCAACCATTCCTAAGTTAATGGGGATTTCAGTTGTTTCCATTATTTAGCATGACAAACTGTGCTGCTATAAGCATGAATGTGCATGTATTGCTGGCTTTGGTGTTTTTAATTCTTCCAGGAAGATACTCGGTATGGGAATAGCTAGAGCAAATGGCTTGTTTAATCCTAGTTTTACGAGGTTTCTCCAGATTGGCTTCCACAATGGTTGAGCCAGTGCTCTTCTTGAATGTCTACAAGTGTGACAATTGATTAGAAAGTGACATCAGTGGTTGGAGCTTATCTCCCAGAAGAATTTAAATAAGCTGAGGAAAATTGTTCTTTAGAGTATCAGGTAAACTTTTGATAACTGGAGGTGATCATCAGATGGTGCTATCTTCTGTCATCTGGGTGAGGCTAAAGCTAAGGATCAGGCCATGTTTCTAGAAATTCTGATACAATATGTCAGATAGATTTAGAATTTCATACAGAAATTTACATAATTTTGTTCTGTCTTAAAACAGATTTGTTAAGATATGATCAATATATAATAAATTGCACATAGGATAAAATTTTATGTAAATACACTCATGAAAATGTAACCCAAATTAAGAAAATGCATATAGCTGTCAGTGAAAACTTCCTTTATGTTTATTCTCAATCCAGTTCTCACTATTCTTCCAAAATCCCTACTCAACCATTTTCCTGAATATTCTTCCAAGTAACTGGAGCGTGTATTTCTTCACTGTAGATAACTTTCCATTTCCCACAGGAAAATAATAAATAAAACCACACTGTACATATCATTTTTTGGAAATGCTTCTTTAAATCAACATATTCCTTTTAATATTATAAATCAAGATCTATTCCTTTTTAATTTCCAGTAATATTGTGTTGCATTGATATAAAATGGCGTGAACATTGACTTATTTGCAGCTGGACATTTGCCTTTTTTTTTTTTTTAGATTTAATTTTATTTTAAAGAGTAAAAGTAGCAGAAACAGAAAAACAGTAAAAGTAAGAGTACATATAGTACAGAATTTCAAAATAAAAATTTAACAACGGTTGTATTACATATTTTCATCATCAGATCAGTTTAGATTAATAGATATAGGTATATAAGATTGATCAAACAATTAAATATTAACACTTTCAATAAACATTAATTTTTTAACTCTTCCAAATACATTTTGCATTTAAGTCACTCTTCTAAAAAACAATTATGGGGGTTCGGGATGCAGAAAATGCAAGGTTCTGAAATTGATTCCTGGTACCCCCCCAACACTTATTTATTTATTTATTTATTTTATTTTTTCTTCTTTTGAGTCCTTACACTAGGGAGACTATACAATATTTGCATAGGTATGTCTGGTTTATTTCACTTATGAGTATATGTTCAAGATATATCCATTTATATATGAAGTCTTCTAGTTTATCATTCCTTATAGATGAGTAATATTCCATTTTATGAAAATACCACATCTCTTTCAACCATTCCTCAGATGATGGGCATTTTGGTTGTTTCCAGAATTTGGCTATCACAAATTGTGCTGCTATGAACAGAGGTGCATAGATATCACTATGATGTGATGTTTTCAGTTCTTCTGGGAAAATTCCCAGTAGGGGCATAGCTGGATTGGATGGTATTTCCAGCAGTTTTTTAAGGAGTCTCCACACTGCTTTCCGTAATGGTTGCATCAGTCTGTATTCCCATCAGCAGTGGAGAAGTATTCCTTTTTCCTCACAGCCTCTCCAACATTTGTTGTTGGTTGATTCCTTTATGGTAGCCATTTGTTTCTGGGGTGAGATGGTATCTATGTGTTGTTTTGATTTGCATTTCACTAATGGCTAGTGATGTGGAGCATTTCTTCATGTATTTATAGGCTTGTTGAATTTCTTTCTCTGAGAAGTGTGTGTTCATCTCAGATGCCCATTCAGGATTGAATCTTTGAATTTTGGGACCCTAATGGTTTTTCTTTCTTTATAAATTCTAGATAGAAGACCTTTGACTGAATACTTATTAATTAAAATCTTTTAGAAATTTGTGGGTTTTCTTTTCGCTCTGTTGGTAATTTCTTTGAACATGAAAAAACTTCTCAGCAGGAGGAGGTCCTATTTGTTATTTCTTTCAAGTGTTAAACATGCATTGACAGGGTCTCGCTATGCAGTTCAGGCTGGCTTTGAGCTCCCTTTTATAGCCCAGGCTGGTCTTGAATTTGCACCGACCCTCCTGCCTCAGCCACCCAAGTGCAGGGATTACAGGCATGCACCACCATGCCTGGCCTAGCATTTGCATTTGCTGATAGAACTTTTTGTTATGTTTTGTTAATATTGTGAATTATATTGAATTTTCATTTATAATACTTTCTAAGCCATAAAAGCATTAAGTATGCACATATTCATGGATATCATACTATATTTTGATAATATATGTATTTATTATGCTGTATTTTGAGATGCATTTTGCATGTATCTCTTACGTTAACTACTTATAACTCCATATGTCATATACATGCATATTAGTTAAGAAACCATCACAACAGGCTGAGATAACAATCTTATATATATATAACCACCTAATATGATAGCACCTAATTTCACTTTTAAATATTGCTAGACATAAAACACCAACAAAGTTATGGTGTGTGGCTTTAATAGCTCAGACTCACAAAGGGACAGGTGAACTAAAGAACAGCCAAAATCAACAAGAAATATCAGACTTTAACCAGATCTTTAAATAAATGGACTTCATAGATAGAGTCTTTTCTCTGCTTCACCAATGTACATATTTTTCTGAACAGCATAAAGAACTTTCTATATAACTGCACACGTATGTGTCTATAAAATCTGTTAAATAAATATAAAAGAATTAAAATCCACCCATGTTTACTATCAAATTTATCATCTTACTATTGGTTGTCTATTTGCGTTTTTTTTTCTCATTCTTTCGAGTTTACTTAATTGTATTAAAAATTCATTTCTATTCTATGTATGATTACAGGTTGGACTACTTATTTTAGTTCACAATATTTACTATCTATTTTTAGCTTTTTGTGATTTTCTTTCTTTCTTTCTTTCTTTCTTTCTTTCTTTCTTTTTGAGACAGGGTCTCACTATGCAGTTCAGGCTGGCCTTGAGCTCACTTTTGTAGCCCAAGGCTGGTCTCGAACTCACATTGATCCTCCTGCCTCAGCCTCCGAAGTGCTGTGATTATAGGCCTGCACCACCACACCTGGCTTATACAATTTTTTTGTGTGTGTGCAACTTGGGTTCAAACTCACAACCTTGCACTGCCAGGCAGGCACTTTGGCCACGGAGGTATCTCCCCAGCCCTTCTACTCTCAAATGATGTCTTCAGGTATGAAATACACAATACAATACAATACAATACAATACAATACAATGCAATACAATACAATATAATACAATACAAAAGCAATACCTCCTCTTTGTACCTGCCAGCCTGTGCATGAATTTGCTATGCATTTCACATCTATGTGTATTATAGACATCAAGCCATGTTGCCATTATTATTGTTAGAACAATCAATTTTTGCTAAAATTCAAATAGTTAAAAATATTTTTTCTATGCCATTATTATTTTTATACTTTTTGTTTCTTTTGCTGGTCTATACACTCATTTTCTTCCTGATAGACAGATGTTCTTTAATATCTATCATAATGCCATTTTGCTAATAGTGAATGTTTTCAGCTTCAGATGTCTGAAAATTGTATTACTTTACTCTTGGATTTTCTGTACTAGGAATTGAACTCAGGGCCTTCAAACTGAACTTCTTCCTTGGCCGTTCTTTCTGTAAACACGTTATAAGAAAAGTCCTTATTAAGTGCCTACATTGCTCAGGGTGACTTCAAACTCGCAGTCCACCTGCTTCAGCCTCCCAGAGTGCTGGCATTATCAGCCTGTGCTACCATGCCCAATTGTCTTTATTCTTAAATATATTATTGCTGGTTAACAATTAAGTTTTTATCCTTTTCTTTGATAGAACAATTTTATCGAACTAAAAGCTTGCATCTCACACAATCCACAAACTTAAAACACAATATTTAATGACATCCAGCACATTGACAGAGCTGTACAACTACAACTGTAATCGCATTTAGGTCATTTGTGTTACTGCAGAACCAAGCCTCTGCACACTGGCATCAACTCCCAAAGCCCTCCCTTCCAAACACAGAGAACCACTGAACAACAAAAGAATCCGTACATTTTAAAATATTCTCATACTTTAAAAACATCGATCTGTTATATTTTCCCTGCCGATGTTTTGTTGAGAAATTCATCCTCCTTTTCAACCCTGCCTTTTTCATTTTTCTCTTTAGTGTTTGTTTGGAAATGGATTCTTGAGGGGTTTTTTTTAGTGCTTATTTCGTACTGCCTATGGTTCTTTGAGTTCAGTGAATCTGTATTTTTGAAAGTTTTATCAAATTTTGAAATTTTTAGCTTGCATTACTTCAAAAATTTTCCTTTCATCTAGCTTTTCTTTCAAGAAAGCCAAATGTAGGGATATTGGGTCATCCAAAGCTGCCTCTGTTGCTCTTCGGGGGCTCAGCTTCAGGTATTTTCCAGCACATTGGCTTTCATCCTGTTTTCTCACTTCTTTAAACAACTATTGAGCTTTTACTCTACTGGTCCTGGTGAATTTTATCTTGTTAGTTGCAGAGTAGTTTCAAATGTCTATAAAAATGTTAGATCTATCTTCTAGCACAGAGCTACACTACTCTGAAACATTTTGAACCGTTTGTACCTTGTTTTTAAGTTTTTTTAAAGATAGTACCAATTAAAGATTAATTTCCCCACTTGTGAGAAATCTTTTCATGCCCTATTGTTGTGGTTTGGGGTTTTTGCAAGGTGAAAAACACAAGATAGCACACATTTCTTGAGATCATTTTATACTTACCTAACGAATAAATATAGGGAATACAGTAAATCTATCCACACACTAAAGACTAGAGAATCCAGCTAAAGGCTGGGTTTCTAATATCCTGCATGACTCCAGCTGAAAACCTAGAGTCCCTAATAATGCCTCCCACAAGTCCAATTGGAGGCCTATAGCCTATTACAATGTACAGGCAGGCCCACTTCACAGCTCTGTGCAGAAAGGCCCAACAGTCTGCACTGGAAGCTAGGAAGTGTGTACTAGTAGGACAAGGAACCTGTACTACCAGGCCGAGGGATCTGCGTGGAAGCCAGGAGGCAACCATCAAAGTAAGAACCAGAGCGCCCTTGAAAAGTACCACAGTGATCTTCAGCAATGGTGAGGTCCGGGGCTCCTCCCAGAATGAACCAAGCCAAATTCCCATCAGGAGAGCCAGTGAGTCAAGCTTCTCCAGGAGCCTGAGTTGTGCGCCATCTTCCCCTCCAGGACCAAGAAGCAAAGCTCACGATGAAGACCAGAACCCTGAAAATGAACTGTAGTCCTTCTCGGCAACAGCAAAGGCTCAAGCTCCTCTTCCACCAAGAATAGCCACGTTTATCAGGAAAGCCAGCATGGCAAGATTCTCCCTAAGCGCAGCCCAAGAGAATGAGAAGCTTCCACAGCTCCAGTAATTTCTCCAAACAGCTTCCGTAACAGTGTCCCTCTTCTCCCGCTCTGCCTCTTATTTATTGGCCACAGTCCTCAGGTGGGCCTCCCACACCCAGCCCCGTGCCAACTCAGTTCTGGTGAGTGTAACATATTGCTCACCAGTTAGCATCCACTACACCAGTGGTTCTCAACCTTTCTAATGCCGTGAGCCCACAATACAGTTCCTCATGTTGCAGTGACCCCAAACCAAAAAATAATTTTGATGGCTACTTCAAAACTGTAATTTTGCTACAGTTACAGTTTGGAATGTAATAAATAACATTTTCCGATGGCTTTAGGCAACCCCTGCCATGGTTGCGACCCACAAGTTGAGAACCGCTGCACTACACTTAGGTAACGTCCATGAATAATAATACTTTGCAGCTCAGTGATGTAGTCTCAGTTCTAATATACTCACAGTGTTATTCTCTTTAATCCTTTGAGTGACTCTTTCCCCAACCTGAAGTATTTTTCTCACATGTATATCCAGATCAATAATCTGTTAAATAAACCAGTCGTCTTCTACAAACCTCTGACACTCTCTGCTCTCTGTTTTTCTGTTCTTTGATCCGTGATTCTCTTACCTGCTAAACCCTTGGCATTCTTAGATCCACTGTGGAAGTCCCTCAAATTCTGTGAGATTCCCTGTCCTTGTCGGAGAATTCTCTGGAACCGTAAAGTCAGTCAACTGTAGTGATTAGCTGATCTGTATGTTTTATTTCAGGGTTACTTTAAATTAGTTGATGCCTCGTGTCTTGAATACCATTTTCTAAAATACCTTTTTGCTGCGTTATAATTATTTCAGACAAAAGGCAGTTCTATTCCCTCTTACTGAAGCTTGGTTATAACCATGCAAATCCAACTTTGCTATGTATGTTTCATGGGTGGCTTCTTTGCCATTGTCCAGCCACTGGCTGAGATACACTGGCTTTTCCTTGGAATGTAAAAAATGATTCATTTAATGAAACAGTCATGGGTTTTCACGAGATCAAATAAAAGAAGACATAAAAAATTTTCGGTATACACTTAAAATTCAGTGTTATTCACCCTTCATATTTTTAATGTGTCTTTAAATAAAAAAAATATTGTTTTATAATAGAGCCATAAGCAGGATTTGAATAACCTGAATTAATAGTTACTGGTTTCCTAGTGACTAGTATCAGCAAAGCCTTTAAACTTCTGAAGTCTTACTCTTCTGATCAATTCAGTATAGGGAACAATCTGTTGCTTTCTCTTATGGACTGATGGCAACATTAAGATATCAAAGTTAAAGTTTCTTACTTAAATTGAAAAAAAATGTCTTACATATATATGCTAATATTCTCAATCTTTGCAAACTAGTTTTTTTTTTTTTAATTTCTGTTTTGCCATGCATTTTGCTTTTCTCAAATAGTTATTTATCATTCAAGACTTTGGAAAAAAATGTCCTAAAAAACAGACACTTGAATCTTAAATTTTACCTATTAGACAATGCTATTTTACTTTGAAAATGTTTAAACAAAAGAAGTTCAGACATTATTATTCATTTATTCATTTATTATTTTTAAATTTTTAGTATGGCCAGCTTAGCCACCCTGGGGGGTGGGACTGGCACAGCATGAGGTGCCAGGAACGGAAACATGGTCCCTGTGGTTGCCTAAGCTTACCTAAGCAGATGCCATAGACCGCTGAGACATCTCGCTGGCCCCTCAGACATCATTTTTAAAGTTAATGGAGAAGCTTATTTTTAAAAGCAAACTAGTGCAAATTGAAATGAAGCAAGGACTTGAATACTGGCTTATTATAATTTATAAATCTAAATTGATATTATTGTACAATTAACATTAGATAGCAAGAATTTTTTCATGTTATATACATGGGCTGACAATACAGTGAGGTATTTACATTCACTATGCCACTGAGACTCAATAATGTAAATGTGCCCTAAGTAACCTGCATTGTACGGTGATCTAGACAGTTACATGTTTCAAGACTCAACTTTGATTCTATTTTACTTATTTTTTTATTTATGTATTTATGAGGGAGACACAGTGTTTACAGGGTCTCACTATGTAGATCAGACTCATGGTGATTCTCCTGTTTCCAGCCTCTCAAAGTGCTGGGATTACAGGCGCGTGCCACCAAGCCCAGTCTCAACCACCTTCTCAGCGTGGCCCAGGGGCGGGGCTGGCACAGCACACCGTGGATGGATCCCCCGTAGCTGCGCTCTGCCGAAGCAGGTGCTTTAGTTGGCTGAGCTATCAGGCTCTCCCTCAACTCAGGTTCTCCAAGCATAACCTGACAACCATAAGAGCACACTCTAACATGAAGTAGAGTCCCTCTTGTATTGGGACTACTTCCCAGCTAACTGTAACAAGACTACATTGCTACATAAATACTGGAAGCAGAGTTGCAGGTACAGCACACCTAAAGACTATCTATCAAAAATGTTAAGTGTCATAGTGCATAATTTATCAATGTTAATAGCTTGCAACCCAGATCTAAGGGGATTAATCTATGCAGCCAAACTATTTATCATATCATAATATGTAAAAGGTACTTTTAATTAATAAATGGACAATATATTGACTTCATGGGTATAGCTGATCAATCATTTTTTGTCTCCTGTCTACAATTTGGGTCCTTTCAATGGGTCCTACTAGGTCTTTCTGTACACTTGTATTGCCAGGTTTATGTACTCCCTTTCTGGAACAGTTTCCCTGTTTTGTGGAGTAATTTCATAGCCTCTTTGATATTTTTACACAGCAATATCTGTATTAAAGTAACCACACACTGTGGTATTTTAAAATGGCATTCATTATTGTTGAGCAGACCTCTCTGGAACTATCTAAACATCATAAAAATTAGTCCAGTGCAGTTTCCATCAATGCGCTAAGTTTAAAAGGAGGTCTGAGCTAATACCTTACAAGTGCAAAGACTTTGAAGTGTAGTCACTGTTCTTACTCATGAAAAGTGAAGCAGGCCGATTAGACAGGAAAGCGGTCCTCATGCAGAAGGTACAGAAGGATCTATGTTATTGCTTAGCCTACTAAGGCAACTCGTGAATTCAATTGTCTATCTGCATTTGGCATGAAATCAAATTTAGTAAATTTGATGATACTGACTG
The DNA here is from genome assembly GCA_004027025.1 of Myocastor coypus. Classification (NCBI taxonomy): domain Eukaryota; kingdom Metazoa; phylum Chordata; class Mammalia; order Rodentia; family Myocastoridae; genus Myocastor; species Myocastor coypus. The sequence continues at coordinate 12,000 of PVJA010018123.1, read as the reverse complement.
ATTGCCTCTTCCAGATTTACAAATAGGATATGTATTTTACTGCTTTAATGTTTTAAAATTGCATTAAAAATAAGCTACTTTAAAGTTATTGATGGTTTCAGCATTTTACATTGGAAAAGTCAAAAATACTTTTATCTCAAATTTTAAAATGAGCCAAAATCTAAAATAAGGACACATCCCATGTATTGTCTACTTTTCTTGCACTACAGACCTAATAATATTTTTTGAAACATGTTGTTTTGGCAGTGGATTTATGTATAATTTTAGACAATGTATTTAAAACTTTTCCTTTGAAGTACAGGTTTCAGTAAAAGATTGAATAATTAAAAGGCCTGTGTTTTCACTTATACATAATCAGATCATTATGATGACTTGGTTTCATACGGAGATCAGTCTTTCTCGCATGCCCTACCATGTCCTTAGACCTTAATACAGCAGTTTTCAGATTCAAATACCAAGGAAGACAGACTGCTTTACGATGAGCTCCATTTTCCAGATTAATGCACCTGAAAAGCATTTTTCCTTATTTAATATCCCTTACTCATTTCCTCTCCTGTTGAAGGGATAGCACAGCTGTTTATCTGGCAATTATCTTTGAATCTATTAGGGAAAATGTCTAAATTAATCATGAAAAGACAAGCGCGCCCAGAGTAGTTGTGCTGTGAATACAGGACCTCCTATTCTTTTTTCATTTTCTGTGGTTCCATATGGCAGGGTTGATTCTTTGATTCTTTAAACTATAAATTTATTTTACATAAAGAGAAGTCTCATGCCGATTTGCTAGGTTCTACTGTTTGGATTTATTAAGCATGCTATTTACCTCAGAAATTTAGTGTTCTCTGTTTCCCCTATAGACTATTTCTGATCAGTTGAGAAAATGCTGGGTTGCTGGAAATTATGGTTTATGTGCATAATTAAAGTAACTCATCCAGAAGTGTGAGAGATTCAATATTAGAATCAGTAAGAAGAAAATAAGTTGGTCTGGTGAGCTAACTCAGCGGACTAAGCACCTCTTAGGCAATTTCAGGGACCAGGGTTTGGTCCCCAGCACTACATGCCATGCCAGCCCTGTCCCCAGGTTCCCTGAGCCAGCGACCAAGTCTAGGAGTGGTGGCATATGCCTGTACACCCAGCTCTGGGGATGCTGAGACAAGATGATCACATCTGTGTGTGATGAGACTCTGCACAAAATACATTTTAAAAAGAAAGAAGATATGTTTCATTCATAATGAACATTTACTATTGCCTCTTTACTCATTGTATGCAATGTAAAGTCAGATCCCAGAGCAGGGATCAAACATGTAAGCTGACAGTTATGGAAATACAGCAAAGTAAGGAGTATCTTAGGATAGAAATATACACCACCAGAAGTGTCCCTAAGCCATGTGTTCAATGAAGAAACCTTATGAACTTAGCAAGACAAACTTATGCAAATATAAGTAAATTTTTTAGTGTTTTCTTCCAGTGTTAGTGGAAGCAACAGAAATAAAGGAATGAGTTAAAAAACCAACACAAAATATGTCATTGTGATGAAATCCAGGGCTGTGGGAACACAAAACAAAGAACCATTACTAGACCAAGCTTCACAGAGAGAGGACAATAACAGTCTCCTGAAACTCATGGGATTATGTATGGGTTATAGTAAAGAGAAGAAAAACAAAGCTTAAGAACTGTTTCCAAAAGGGAAAGCCTAATGTTTTCTCTAGATATCAGAAAAAAGGAAGAAAATAGCTTCTTTGGCATAAGGAAATGTTGAGTTGGTCAAGTTTTAGTAATGAAAGTTTTAGGATAGGATGGCATCCGAGGTGGAGAATTCTTCAGATGATGTGAGCTAAGAAGTGACCGTCCTCTCCCATGTTTGTGCAGGATCTCTCGTACTACAGCAGCAAAAGTAGAAGACTAACCGCTCCTATTATCGCATGTATTTTCTTGAGTAACTCTCATTCTTCCTCAGATGCATTTTGTCATTATTTTAGTTATATGGTGCAAGTCTGATAAATTCAGTATGCTTGTATTATTAAGTGGCATTAGAAATATGTCTTTCTCATCTTCAAAGGGACAGTCGTTACCTGGAGGCCTCGGTAGGCATGCATGCTGAGGACATGTGGTGTAATCAGTTCACAATGAGTGGAAAGGAGAGTAGCTATAAAGAATTTTACTTTAAAAGATTTTGAGATAACTTCACTGATGTGTTACAACTCTTCATTGAGTATCTACTGTGTTGTCATTCTAAACACTGGGAGTAAAAACAGTGCAGTCAAATATTTACCTCTGGGGGTTTCTATTCTCAGTTACATGGTTCTATCAGCCTCATTGCCATAAAGGTATTTTCAGAGTGCCAATACATTTCTTCAGTCTTATAGAATTAATCTCCATAGCAATCAGCTACCCTATTCTTGACGGGATGGACAGTGGAACCTCTAATCTCTGTAAGACAAAAAGGAGATTGGGAGATTGGAAAACACATTAAATCATTCCTGCAGTTTAGGTAGCAACTGCAAACAAAGGAGGACTTGAAGAGTTTCGAGAAACCAAACTATTTCCATGTCAAGGACACCTTCCTCTTGTTGGTGCATTGTTCTGAGGGCTGCTAGAACTAAAATGTTCTAATGGCTCCAATGCTTATTACGACTATGTGAAGAGAGAGAGGAGTCCTTTAGTTTTTCACTTCTCCATAGACAAATTACCAGTACATATGTATGATTTTCTTATAAACAATCTAATGAGACAAATGATTGCTTTACATTTACCCTTACATTGACTTTCTAAAGACAATATACATCACCAATTTGAATATAATAGAAGCCAAGATGATTTTAAACTTTTACTGTCACATACATTTATAAAAATTGTGTTCACTTAATGGGAGATATAATAGTTTAAGCATTACAATTTAACTCCTAAAAAATAGTTGTTTTGAGAAGGATTATTTCAGAAATAATCTTTAAAGATGCTGTTTTTCCACAGCTCATGATAGCCATATATTGATATTGGCTTTGTAAATTCTATTTATTAAGAAGTATTATTTGGATTCTATCAAGAGTAAAATATAGATTTCAAAATTTGTTATGCGCTGTTTGCAAAAGGGCAAATTCAATTACTACAGAAGAAAATCAGGTACAAAGCAGAAGAGATTCATTTGAGTATGTTTCTAACACAATTATAAATGCTTATATTATTAACTTAAAAGTGTGGATTAAGACTACTAGATGAACCCTCACTTGCAAATCAATATCAATTAAAAAGGAGCATGATCAGACAACTAAAGCGAAGTCTGTGTTGCTGAAACAAGGGTTTGCCCTAGTTGACGGATCATTGTTACAACCTCTCACGCTATTGGGTGATGTTTACCATATGTCCTGTGATTGATAGTTGGATTTAATGAGTTCTTACAAGCAATTAAATAATCAAGAGTTCCTGCTGTTACATGGTGTAGCTTGATAGAACAGTGAAAAATGAGAGAATATCTACAACCTAATCAAAGGGACATATTTCCTTGGGAGCAAAATAATATTATCCACCAGTGCAATCAAAGGACAAAAGAACATAGAAAGGACAACAACAGAATGAGATAAATGATGTCTTCTTTTCATTATTCTGACTGCACAGTTTCCATTTATTGAGCCCTATTAAATCAGAAATAAAATTAGGTGTGTTAAATATATTTAACTTATCATATGTTGGTAGATACGTATACGCATATATATTCATATATATATATATATATTCATAATCATCCAAAAGAGGCTATAGTTCACAATCACTGGCAGTTCAGTAGTTTATTCTTCAGCTTTCCTAAGGAAAATGCACTAAAGCTAACAGGCATGTTGGAGAGTTCAAGGCTGCCTTAGGTGGTTTTCCTCAGGACTTGAATGTCAACTGTTATTCTAATGGCCTCCCCCTGTGTTCATCCCTGGTAAGTATAACATGATTTTGTTTTCATCAGTTCATCTGTAGTATACTAAAAGGGTCCACGGTCTTTGAAGATACTGTATGTCAGTGTTACTTCACAGTAAGTTTCTTTAAATATCAAATATATATATATATATATATATATATATATATATATATATATATATATATAATTTTAATGAGAAAGAAATAACAGTGACAAATTGGTTGGGAAGCAGTTCATAAACTAAAATAAAACTGCATGGATAATACTTGAAAGAATTAACACCGGGGACCTCCTATTGTTGAGAAGTTTTTGCACGTCAAAAGAAATTACCTACCAACTGAAAAGACAACCCACAAATTTCTAAAAATAATTAGCTAATATGCACACAGACAAAAGTCTTCTTTTTATATTTTATAAAGAACTAAAAACCATTAGGACCGCAAAATTCAAATAATGTATTTATAATGGACATCGCATTTCATGATACAATTTTATTTATCCTCCGTTCTATTAGGAAAGTAAGTCTTTGTTCTACTAAATTCTTAGAAAGTATGTATTTAATGTCTTTTTATGCCGCCTTAGGTGGCTAGCATGTGTGTTTATATGTGATATTCCAAATTTTCTTTTATAAACTTTAAGTAACTACTCATAATAAAGTAAATTAATAATAGCTAATTTTTATCAGAAATCCTATCTGGACTTAGCTATTTGAGGGTTTTTCTTTTCTTTGAAAAATACACCAATCATATGTGTTAGCACCTGATTTTGTTATGGTAAGTCACAGCTTTGAAATGGGGTCAGGTAAAGTCTTTAGTGTAGTAAGAGGCAGAGCTGGAATTTCTTTTTCTTTCTTTCTTTCTTTCTTTCTTTCCTTCTTTTTTTTTTTTTTTTTTTGCCTTTTTGAGACAGGGTCTCGCTATGCAGTTCAGGCTGGCCTTAACCTCATTTTTGTAGCCCACGCTGGTCTCGAACTCGCACTGATCCTCCTGCCTCAGCTTCCCAAGTGCTGAGATTATAGATGTGCACCAAGATGCTCAGCAGAGCTAGAATTTAAATATTTTCACTTTTACTCTAATTCTGTAGCAAGATAAATACTCTGCATTAGATGTGCCTGGTGTTGAATCCGGCTCTATCATTTACAGTGGTTTGGTTTGGGGCATTTTATTTATATTCTGTTCATCTCTGTCCATTAAGTTAGAAAGAAAGCAATACAACATAATTCATCTAATGCATATTTAATGTTACTCGGGTGATAAATTATTATTATGAATTTATTCATATGTCATTACACAGGTATTATAGACCAAGATACATGTGCAAGGTAGTTTTAGCATTTGAGAAATTCAAAACTTAATTGGGGACAATGGCATCTTGGCTCATGAGTTAATTTGTTCCATGATTCTGGAAAAGATGGCCACTTTCATGCTCGTATAAGAAAGATGATCGTGGTGGTCATGTTTGTCACCTGATGCAGAGCTCACAAGGAAAAACACCATCTTGCCAAACACTTCTTCTTGCAAACCAAATTGTTTGCAAACAAAAGTCTTCCTGAACCAAAGCACCACTGCAGCATATTAGATTATCTATACCAGATAAATTATCTGTATGCTGGGATTAGAATAAGCAGAGGAACAGACAAAATGCACAAAGAGTTACACTTGTGGCTCTTGGCAGATCTGTTAAGGTGTGATGTGCTGGGAAATGTGGATCTTGAAAAATCAATTAGCATGGGTCTGATAAAGGGTGAAGTTCATATTGATTCATGTCTAAGGAATCAAGAAGACCTGAACGTGTGTCTAAGTGTAGTAGAACAAACTTAACTTTATTTAGTTTGATTGTAGATAAGAACAGTTCTCTTGGAGGGCTGGTGAGTTAGCTCAGGGGACTAAGCACCTGTTCAGGCAAGAGTAGGAACTAGGGAACTCCAATCCCACATGCCCAGCTCGCCCCACTCCCAGGTGCCCTGAGTCAGACACTGAGTCCTGGTGTGGCTGCTCACACCTATTATCCCAGTGCTGGGGAGGCTGAAATCAGCAGGATCCCTACAAGTCCAGGCTGCATAATGAGACGCTGTACTAAGCATGATGTTTTTTTTTTTTTTTTAATAAGAGTTCCCTTGGAGTAGGGAATATGAATGAAGAAGTCAGCTTAAAAACAAAATCATGTAAAAACATGCTGAAAGATTTTTTTTCCTAAAAGCCATAGGGAATACCCGAGAATGTTAAGTGCTGGAGATGGAGGATCCTACAAGGGATTCTGGCAACTAGGATCACAGAATTATCTCAGTTGCAGTTGGAAGTGATCCACATACATATGGTAGTCATGAGAACGGAGAGAACTAATGGGATTCAATAAATATTCAATAAGTGCTACATGAAGACTGGATAGGGATGATGGAGAATGAAGCAGTGGTAAGTAAAGAGAAGAAGCAGAAGCCCTTCACAGAAGAGAGTTAATTTATTTATCCTTGAAGTGGCTGAATGCTTTTCAAACATTAAGGTAAGCATGAAGTGTAGGTGATTAGATACATGGTTCTGCTGCTCAGTCGAGATTCAGGAGATACATTTTCAAAGCATGAGCGCATAAATGTCAACTGAACAGAGTGGGTGAGATCATCAAGAGAGAGCAGCCTTGAGAAGAAAATATGAATAAGAGTAAAAGTCTAGACGTTCACGATTGTTATTCATAAGGGAAGTTGTATCTATAAAAAAGGTAAGGTGTCACTAAGAGGAAAGGGCATAGTCAAGAAAGATCAGTTTTCTAGAAATCAGGAAAATTAATTTCAAATGAAAATATGCTTCATATTACTGTAAAACAGCAGAAGAACAGAGGAAATAATGTTCTACAAAGAACACTCTGTCTCCATTTCTGAGGTGCTTTAGGTTTTTTTTTTTTTTACCTCAACTCTAGCATGCATTTGACCCTTAGTACCTCTTGCAGCCCATAGGAATATTTGTTTCTCCATAGCAATTATGTGACACCTCATAAGGACCTCACTCACCACAGTTCTCCTACTGTGTGTACACATTTAAGAAATAAGGTAGTGAACCTATTGTTTGTCCCTACTCTTGGTAGAGCACCACTGATGGGACCTATCAGAGGAGGGTGTTCAGAGGTTGAGAAAGTTGTACCCGATTCTCATCTGGTGGCCAGAGCATCTTCTTTTTGGCTTCTACTCTCCCACCCTCTCCCTTTCTCTGCTTTCTACTTTTGAGGTGTTATTTAGTACTGACAGAGCCACCCTTACTCCTTTGCTTCAGACTGATTTCTGAGGAAATCAGGCCAATAAAAGTATGAATTATTGTAAAAATACATAGATGTTTGATCCAATATCTTAAAATGAGAGTAAGATCCTTTTTTTTTCTTAACATTATGTTTAGGAACATAACTGTAAGGATAGAAATTGGTTAATATACTGATAAAATACAGGTAATGTAAGATATAATTAGGACAAAGAAATAAGACTATGATGGACAACTGAAAAATCAGCAAGAATATTCAATCAAAAAATCATCTTTTAAGGCAATTTAAAGCAAAGACTTTTTAGTTTCAATATCATGAAAGATAAAGATGGAAATGAATCAGGACACCATTTGGGAATATTAAGTTTAAATTGTGCCCAGATATTGAAGATGGGTATAAATTATAATTATCTTGTTTGTGTATTCTCTACTAATGATACTCAAAATGGACTGGTGGCAAGATCATGTGGGAAAAAGATTCAGAACCAAATTCTCAGATTCCTACTCTCAAACTATTGAATCCATTCTGGATGGAATGACCCAGTAACTTGTATATTAGCTGGCTCTTGAAGGAGTCTCATTTACGCTAAAGAGAGAACCTTCTGACGGATTCGAAAGATGAAAAATACTTCCCTTATTTTACGATCTGTTACATTTAGGCTAAGAGTAACTAAATTAAACAGAAGTAGATCATTTTTTTTAACCAGGAAGAATGCTCTGATTTTCCAAAGTGGAAGTTTTGGCTATGAATTCTCAGAGCTTTATTCACATTTTATATTTTTAGATTATCAAATCTACTTTATATAACCTATGTGATACATCTGACTACCCCTATGCCCTACCCTATCAATTTCCTGAATGAGGTAACTCAAGATACCCTTCCTAATAATCAGCAGGCAGAAAATACCATACTAGGTAAGATCACTCAAGGCGTGTTAAGCCAAAAAGAAATCTCAGTCAAGGACAGTGGCACAGGCCTATAACTTCAGCTACACAGAAGACTGAAGCAGGAGGATAGTGTCTGAAGCTAGCACAGGCAAATTAGTATGGCTGTATTGTGAAAAGGAAAGAAAGAAAAGCAACCCAACTCTATAAGAAAAAGCCTCCCTAAATAATACGACAATGTATATAATTTGAATTTGTAAAGAACGAATAGAAAGTGCAATTTTCCCTGACTGTTGACATGCCTAAGGCCTGATTCTGTGTTAAAGTTGATTGATCGTATTGAATCAATATGGGACAGAGGACTATGTTTAGTTACAGATAGGAAACATATAGCTATCAACTCTCCATTAAGCTCATGTGAACTTTGTAGTTTATTAATCCTCTATCCAAGTATCAATTCTGGACTGCATGGTAATATTAATTGTTACAGCCTAAAAGAATTAAAGTAGGCATAATTTGTTAATACAAAAGTTTTAAGATCTGTTAAGTAATAAAATAAGCTTTACTCAATGTTGTATTTTGCCCTTAAAGCAAAAGTTCAGCCAGACTTTATCTATTTAAAAATTAAATAAGTAAAAGCAGAATTACACTGGTCTCTGCCTGTAACTTTGAGCAAGATCTCATCTCATTAGAGATTTCTAAGTTTAGAAAATTGAAAAACATACTGTGCAGCTACTAAGTTATTTTGGGGCAGGCTCTGAGCTAGACTTCAAGCAGCCTTTAGTTGGGTAACTTTAAGGAATATTTGAAGATATGAAGGCTACCAATATGTAATTGTAGCTTTCATCCTTACATATTTCAAATATCATGCATTAGAGCCAATAGTCATTAGTGTGGAATGCAAGCTTATTACATGAGCTTTAGATGATTACAATACACAAGTTCTCTGGTTCTCAATTTTCAGGACTTTTTTTTTTCACATAATTCATTACAAAGTTCAACCTGGCTGACTTTTTTTACATTACCACAAGTAACCAGAAGAATAATGGTTTGTCCTATTGAACTGAAGACCTCTCAACTGATGCAGATGTTCTCTTGATATCTCACAGTAGAGTGTCAGGAAGCAAGATAGATAGTTCTCATAGAGTTAACATAAGATATACTTTATCTAAACAGAGATCTACGAAAGCATGTGTGGCTCAAATGAAGAGATTAATTGAAACTCTGAAATAGTGAAGGTAGGGTTACGGAAGAGTTGTATTATAGAACAGAGAAAACTAAATTCTGTATTTTACCTAAGATGTTTTCATGTATTTTCAGAGAAATATAGTTCATGTGTATAAGAGAATTATAAAAATATTAGCGGGTAGAAATATAGTATTACATTCTATGTACAAGAAAGCAAAGATAAAATTATCAAAGTTCTTTGAATCTCTGAGAATCAATAAGTTCACAAAAATTACACACCTCATTAAATTCTACACAGATTGCAAAGCTAGCTATAATGTAAAAACAGGCAGACAGTCTGTCTCAATATTATTGCAGGAAGGGTTGGTTAAATTAATTGCTTTGCATTGATTAAAAAATCTTGCATTTTACATGTTCTTAAGTTGGTTCCCACCATTCCCTTTCAATAACAGAACGAGCCATTGGAGAAATGTGGTTATATTGAACTCCTAAAATACAAAGGTAGGAAGAAGAGGATGCTTACAACGTCCTATCATTATTTCCTGTGATAAAATGCTATCCACCTGAAAGGAAAAGATGTTTGCTTCTATATCTTCCTAGTGATTTTTTAAATGCTGAAAATATACTACTGGTAAAGATGTAATTAGTCTGTAATGATAACTAAGCATAAAAACTTATTGCTTTCTCATAATTTTCTTAGGTAATACATCTTTTGTCCAGGTAGTATAGATTCTGAAATCGCATGTGATGATGCCCCTGGGAGCTTGTGCATTTATAGTCACTGTGCTTTTAGGAAACTCTCTCATCTTAGACTGTCAGTCCACTACATTCAACAATGCATCTTGTACATTTTTGCTCACTTAACAAAACATGGTGGGTAGTTACAAAGATTTCTATTAGGAATGTGGATTCCTATTTAATTTATATTTTATCTTCTGCTCAGTAGGAGTTTTGCTTAAATATGCATGATTCTTGATTTGTTTCTTCCTTTGAAAGTTATTTACTCTGTGGTCAAGTATATTGAAGCATGTATAGTTATCATATACAATTAAGTTCATTTAAATTTCAATATGTTTCTTCAATAAGAATTGATTAAAAAATATATAGTGATAATATTAGTATTGGTAACAGTGGTCTTGCAATTACTCATTTTTTTGTTTTCTTCAGTTGAATATGTTGCTATGTCAAATGCATTCTGGGCACTGTTAATTTACATTTTTATTTGGACATAGTATATATTTTAATATGTATCAAAAATTGACATATTATGTAATATATATTGTATGTATAATATTTTGTATGTGTAGTTTTATTACTTGAGTTTAAGTATTTATAGATGTCCATGTACAAATAGATAAATGAATATATGTATATGTATATATGTATATATACATATATCTATTTTTTTTAACTGGGGATTGAACTCAGGCCCTTGTGCTTGCCAGGTAAGTGCTTATTCTACTTTACTATCTCCCTAGCCCCTACATATATATTTTTGTAAACCCTTTATAAATGTAATAGAAAATACACCAGAAATACGCTATTTCAACTAATGTGGTCTCTGTTTAGTCTGTAATAATTACAGTCATTTATGAAAAATATATATCAAATGTATATGCATAAAACTATGAATATATATAAACTATAATGTACAATATTTTCCATTTAAATTCAGCGAAGTAAAAATATTGAAATTTTTATGTTAATGTGTTTATTCTTACAAATGATTAAACCGTGTATTTTGAAAATGTATTTCAGAAACTATAATTTAAAACTTTAGATATTTAGAAGCTAAGCATGTGGCTCCCAAAAATTCACCTCCTTAATGTCTTCAGATTTATCCATAGTCATACAGTAAAATATTAAATTTTCACATTGCTTAATTTTTTTTTCAGTTAAAACAACACAAAGATCAACTTTGAGAGGATAAGCTCTAATCTATGACACAATCCTCATCTACTGCGTTATTATTTAGTTTAATATTTTGGATTGACAACATTCACTCACACTTACAAAATGTTTGAAGTATTACTAAGAATGTTCATTATGGGCAGGCAAGATGGCTCAGCAGTCTAATGCACCTGCTTAGGCAAGCTTAGACAACCTCAAGGACTGTGGATTGATCCCTGGCACCACATGTTTCACCAACTCCACACCCACGACAGGCTGAAGTGGCCATATTTTTTAAAAAAGGATGTTCATTATTACAACCCAGTGAAATTTGAGTTTAATGATAACTACCAGTGTTATTATCTGGAAGTGACTGTATATGTCAAATTTTAACAAATAATGATCATGCAGCTCATAGTGATCATATCTTTTAACTTATAAATAGCTCCGTGCATGCTTGGGCTTGACATTGCTGTAGAGGCAAATAACAATGAAAACCTGACAAGTCCACAGAGAGCTCAACATAATTATTTCATCATGATGTTGAAGCTTCTTTTGTTTTTACTTAACAATACTTTGCTAAATCTAAACCTTGGTTTTTCATTTGTTACCGTAGTTGTCATTCCGTGATGATATTTGTTACATGCTTGTGGGAGTTCACATAACTGGGAAAACTTGACATTCTGTAAGCTTCACACTGTAAACCTAGTTTGGCTACTAAAAGGCATGACTGGCTGCTATTTTTGTGCATGTTTGTTGTTTCAAATAGACAGGGATAGGCAATGAATAAAGTGCAAATAACTATTTAGAAGTAATATCTATTTTTTGGTTTTTACTCATTGTATTTAATAAAAAATCCTGCAAAAATAATATTTTAATGGATCCATGAGAGAAAAA
>PVJA010018122.1:10158-40616 GCA_004027025.1 Myocastor coypus | reverse complement strand
TTTTTTTTTTTTTTTTCTTGCTGGGTGGTCAAGGGCAAGTCGAAGCAAGACCTGTATAACAAAACATTCATTATTATTATTATTTTTTTTTTTGTATCTTCCAGGGTCAAATCCAGGGCCACTTATTAAAGAGTCTCTGTGTGTCCTGCGACTTGGGAGTCACTTTATCGTGAAATAACCTTTCTGAACCCTTAGGTTTACTTCTGGATTAGACCAGAGGCTGGCAGACTCCTGTTGAGGATGGAGAATACACATGTTGGGGTTTCTGGGCTACATATGGTCCCATTTTCTTCCCATTTTTAAAAAGTAACTTTAAAAAAACCCCAAAAATGCGGAAAACATTCTGAGCCCACCATTGCCAGCGGAGGTCAGCACTGACCCGAGCTGCCCCGTCCACGATCCAGGCCGAGGTGTCCTGGCCATTTCCCTTTCTGGTGAGCCAGCCCTGGCCATGCCCTGCAGGGCTTTCCTGGGTGTCCTTGCGCATCCCATTTCCTGCCAAATCTCGCTGGTGTCCCCGTCCTGCAGCGTAGCTGGCCGGCGCCTGGGCTGCGTGCCTGTATGGACGCAGCTAATCCTGCGGAGGGGTGCTGTCCAGGAGCACATCGCAGATGCACCCGTTTCTGTCTGGCGCCTTTTTGAGGAGTTTCCAGGCTTGCTACCTCCGGGCTGCATGGTTGTTTTCTAATGAATTTAGCTTTGCCGTTGCTGTTTCCTTCTTTCCCCTTGCTTTTTAATATTCTCTCTCATTATCTGTCTGGTCTTCGCGAAGTGTGCAGCCTGGGGATCTGGTTCTTCTGTCCCTGCGGGCACAGGGGTCAGGGTGCCCAGCTCCCCCCCCACCCCCGATGCCTGCTTTGTGTTCTGTTGGCCCTGACAAGTCGCATTGGCGTCACGCTCACCTGGGGGAAGTCTTTTCGGGTTGCGTTTGTGCTCTGACGGTGTCACTAATGAGCAAGCTGCGATACTGTTTTCAAAATCGTGTTACTGATCCCTGGTTTGTGGTCACATGGCCAGAGGATGTTGCTGGTGTCATGCCTGCCCTATAGAGTGCATGCGGGCTTCCGGGTCTCCACTCACTCAGTCCCCGCGTGGGTCTGCCCTGGGGCCACTCCTCATCACCGCTGTGTTCCTCTGCACTGCTCCGCTGGGGCTCTGGTTTGCTGGGGGGCGTCTCTCCTTTGCTTGGTACCCTGGTCTTCACAGCTGCTCCACAGCTTAAAAATGTCAGGTGTTTTTCTTCTTGACTGTGGCGATTGAGCCTGTGGCCTTTGCACTGTGCTACATCCCCGACCCTTCTATGTTTCTGTTTTTAGACAGGGTCTTGGCAAGTTAAGGGCATGGACTTGTGATCCTTCTCCTGCCTCGGCCTCCCCAAGTGCTGGGATGATGGTTATACAGCCCTGCACCGGCTAGGTGCTGTAAAGTTCCTTCCTTTGATGCAGATGAAAATGGGAGAGAGGTAAAGAAAGCTTTATGGCCCAGCGCAGGAGGGCTGCCGAAGGGAAGCCAGAAGCCTTGGGGAGGAGGCAGGAAGACACAGAACTTATCAGGCTGAGTTGGGAGTGGGTTTGCGTGGGTGGCACGGCGATGTAGCAGGTGCTGATGGGGGCAGACTTGACACTTGAGACACAAAAGAGCAAGTTGGGGTCAGCTGGGGCAAAGAGGAAGGCGGAAGTCAGACTAGCAGTGGACCGTCCTCAGCTTAGGGTCCCCACGCTGTGCTGGCTCCCGCCATGGTGACCCAGTAGACTTCTTATGGGCATAGACGCACCAGATGCTAGTGTCGGAAAGAGAGTATCACCTACCTGGGAGCCAGGGGCACTTGAGAATGGTGAAGAGAAGGCGGCGGTTAGCCGTGGGCAGGAGGGTCCACCACATGTGGCCCTGGGTGAGTGGCTGGGTCGAGATTTTGCCAGGGAGGCGAGTGTGGGAAGGAGGGAACTCTGTTCTCAGATGAGGGCACTTGGCTTCATCCCCACCGGAGAGTGGGTGGGGCTGCATGGGCGGCTGCTTGGGCAGCACTCTTGGTGGGCCGCAGGCAGAGGCTTCTTCTAGGGGCTGTGACCGCCACACCAGCCAGTCCTCGCTGCCCACTCCTTGGCAGGCCCAGCCTAGCCTGTGGTCACAGAGGCTCTGCATGCCAGTCTCCTGGCTCCCCATGCAGGGCCTGGAGTGCAGAGGGAGTTGCACTGGTATGGAAGTGCTTAGGTGGGGTGCAGCGGGCAGCTGGCCAGTGGGGTCCTAGGAAGAGGGGTTGGGGCGAAGATGGAGGAGCAGGATAAGGGTGCTGGCCCCGGCGTGCACCGAGGCTGTGCTGGTAGGCAAGACCAGGGCTGGCAGAGAGCACTACGGGGTGTCACTGGGGTGGTGGTCATCTGCCACTGGTGTCTGCCCTGGTGGGGGAGGGAGGCACTGCTCCTTCCCCCACAGCCCATGCCACCTGCCTGTGGCTCACCCTGCCTGTGCCAGGGCTGCTCATGCCCGGGGAAGCCAGCGCAGTGCTCCCTGGGGTGTGTTGTGTCTGGAGCACTGGCCTTGGGGCTGGGCGGGACCTGCGTGCTGTGTGCCTTCCATTGCCGGCTCCTCTGGGGGCCCATGCTTCCTTCCTGCCTCTGCACGCCACGTGATGCCCCTTTCAGCTGCTCCTAAGCTCCCCAGGGCCTCCAAGTTTTCGGCTGTGGCCCTGACACAACCAGGAGGCCCTGTCCCTCTCCTCCAGTACAGGCACTGCCACTTGGGCTGGGGAGCAGGCGGGAGACATTGTCTGTGGCCGCCCCGGTGGCTGAGCAGCCGTGCAGGGACCAGTGGTCCAGCTCTGGCTGGCGTGGCTGAGCAGACTCTTCCCTGCACCCCATGGTGGGGCTGAGCCTCTGTGTGTACAGCCCCTTCTCGACAGCATGGGAAAATGTCGTTTTGAATGTGTTTTCCAGCAGTGCGCCGCCCTGCACTTCACCTAGGGATGATTTCAGTGACATTTCTGTCAATTTAGAGTGGGCCACGTGTGCTTCCAGACGGAGGAGGCAGGGGCTGCAGTCAGTGTGCAGCTCTTAGCCTCCCAGGTGGGTGCAGCAGCCCAGAAGGGACCAGGAGCCCAAGGACTATTGCGGTCTGTCTCTCCCTCTGTCCATCCATCCTCACCTGCTTCTTCTCCACCTTGGGGCAGGCACAGAGCCTGGGTTCCATGTGGCAGGCTCAGAGCTCGGTCTGTGTGCATGTGTGTGTGCGCGCGCGCGCGCGTGCGTGTGTACGTTTGCATGCGTGCCCATGTGACCATGTCAGTTTGGACTGCAGATAGCGGCTCCGTTTCTCTGAACTTCTGTGTCCTGGAGTCGTGAACCGCCTGGCGTCTCTTCATGACAGTGTTCCTGTCCCTCGCAGAATGTTCTCGGTGACAACCAGCGTCCTCCTGCGGGAGTGTGCTGTGTGTATGGAGAAGCAGTGTGGTCTCCCAAGCGCACTTGGGGTTTGTTCATCTGGCTGTTTTACGGAGTTGGTGATGAGTGTGTTTACTAACCGTCACCATAGCAGAAGCAGGAATAGTAGTCATGGCCGAGCAGAAATCGCCTCAGAGCGTGAGGGTGATGGATGACTGTGATTCCTCCCGGCCCCGACTGGGTTCCTTGCAGGTTCTCCCGGCTTGCAGCTGAGGTACACAGTGGGGCCTGGGTTCCTGAAGCCTGGCGAGCAGCGCTGGTTCCTCCGCTACCTGGCCGCACAGATGCTGCAGATTGACGTCTGGGACGGGGATTCCTTGCTCCTCATCGGGTCGGCCGGCGTCTCCATGAAGGTAGTGGGCTCCCTGCCTGGTGGAAGGGCTTGGTGCCGAGGCCCCGTGACCAGCCGCCGTCGGCCTCTCTGGCCGGCAGCGACGGTCCCATCTGCCCTCCCTGATGTGGCATTGCCCTGTGCCTGCCCTTGGCTTGGTGGCTGCCAGTCAAGCAGACAGCTGATCTCCACGCCTTGCTGGCCCAAGTGCATCTGCACACCTGCGCGCCTCCCTCCTTCCCTCCTTCCTGGCCGGGTCCAGTTGCCACCTGCTCAGCTCATCCTGGGCGGTGCCACGTGCAGTGTGGTCCTGATGCTGCCCAGTGCTGAGCAGGGAGGCAGGAGGTGGGGTCGGCCTTATCCCCTCGGCCCTTGCCCTCCTTGGCCATTTCCTGTGAGGCCGTGAGATCTCCCATGTGGAGAGTCCCGTAAACCAATGCTGGGCTGTTGGACACAGACGTGGACAGGTTACAACAGGGTCACTCCGTGGACCTTGGTTTGTGTTCTGTTTGCTGGCGGGCACCGCACTGAGCTCCCCATCCTTTGAGAGGTTTGTGTTCTTGGCCTTGAGGAGGCCTGGCATCTTCTCCCCCTTGCCTGCTTCTGATGTCTTGAGGTTAAATGCCACTCGTCTTCCCACCTTGCTGTTAAAGCTTTGTGGGTTCTAAGTGTCCTCCACCTCGGGCCTCTGGGACCGGGTAAGGGCCTTGGGGTCCCTTTCTATCCCGCCCACCCTTCCTGCCTCTGTGGCCCTTCTTGGTGGGTGAGGAGCTGGCCCCGTCCACCTGCAGGGCCCCCTGGATGTGAGCCGAGGTCACACGAGCGTATTCCCCTTTGCAGCACCTTCCCCGCCAAGGCCGGCCAGCTGTGCAGGTCCTCCACGAGCTAGAGGTTGTGGCCACCGAGTACCAGCAGGACACGGTGGTGGGCAGCGGAGACCTGGCCAGATTCGGCAGTGTCAAGCCCATTGGGGTCCACACGGTGGTGAGGGGCCGGCTGCACCTGACCTTGGCCAACGTGGGTGAGTGGGGCGACCGCGGGTCTCCCAGCTGGAGTGTGAGGGTAGTGATGCCCTTGAGGGAAGCCAGTCAGATTTGCTTAGCTCAGCCCTGAGTGGAGAAGAAGCAGTGTCCTGCAAGCACTGGGACCTTGGTGCGGGGTGCCCGGCCTGGATCCATCCGAGACTTTCCAGGATCCACAGAGGACAGAGGCGTCGTGCCTAAGACTAGATTCCCCTGCGCTGCCTGTGGCAGAGGGCTGGCTCGGGACTTTGCAGGGTGTGTGACACCCACTGCCCCTCCCAGGATGATACTGATGTTTGGTGCTTTGGGGAAGACAGCATGGTAAACGTGACAAGACCAAGGCAGGGAAGTCTCTGGAGCAGCCTCTGTGCAGAGGACATGGCTGGCTGTCATTTTACTGGGGGAGTTTCCATTCTCTGTACTCAGCCCACTTTCAACCCTGGAGTCCCGCAAGGGCAGCAGGGCTGCTTGCTGTAGAGGAGCAGTGTGCAGCTCATTAAATCCGGCCTGAGGTTCTGCCTGCTTGTTTACAAATGTTGGATCCAAGGCAGCCACAAAACAGACAATATGGAAACAGCAAAACTCAATTGGGTTTGAAGAAATAAACGAGCCCCGTGTGAGGGACGGCTGTTCCTCAGGAGCCGTGCTCCCCGTGCCGTGGCGGTCGCTTTGTATTTACTGCACCACCCTGCAAATGTGCAGTGACTCCAGGTCTTAAAATCTTATCTTCAGAAGAAAGATGGGCCCTGTTCTATGTTATCTTAAATTGTCATTTTCATACTTCGCCTGCAAGAGCGAGATAAGCCCGCGGGGAGCAGAGGCCGAGGCAGGCCGCGCCCGGGACTCCCGCGCAGCCGAGAGGAGAGTGGCTACAGGACAGGTGCCGTGCGCTGTGCGCTTTGCAAATGCTGCATTTCTTGAGGAAAAAAAAATTGTGGTCTTTATTTCTGCCTCCACCTCGTGAATGTACATGACGCAGTGACCTGTGCAGGGTGCCGGTGGATAGAGCTGCACCCCAGCTACATTCTCACCAGCTCTACCCGGCCACCCCCTCACGGCTTTTCCTGCGTCCTCTGGCTGTCTCCACCGTGATAAGCCTCCACCGTCCCTGTCCCCTGTGGTTATGAGCTAGGCTTGGTGGGTCAACTGGGCGACTGTCACTGTCACTTCTGCAGCTGTCCTTCCAGGAGGCAGGGGAGGGCTGGTGGCCACACGGGCCAACATGTCTGTGGTCATAGGACACTTCCCGGGACAGCAGTGTCGGGACTGACAGGTGACCGAGGGCGGGCTGGACGCGCAGGGCTGTGTGCCCTCTGCTGCTGCTGCACCTAGGCACTGCGGGGCATTTCTGCCGGCCTCAGGGGGGTGGTCCCCAGGTCCCCAGGTCCCCAGAGTGACCTTGTCTCAGCTACTTTTCTCCTAGGTGCCCGCAGCTAAATGAGGAAAGGTTTATTCAGCTCAGTTTGCAGAGGGTTCGGCCCAGAGTCAGCTGGCTCCTGGGCATGGCAGGAAGCACCACAGGGGAGACAGTTCACCGAGGCAGCAGGCAGCAGAGCAGCCAGTGCCAACTGCAGCTCTTTCTGTCCCCCCCCCGTCTCATCCAGGCTGCTTTGGGGGAGTACTGAGGCCTTTAGTCCTGGTGCCCTTGAGTCCAGCGTGGCACTGTGCAGCAATCCCAGCATCACAAGCCCGGATGCAGCCAGCTCTGGAACAGCCCCCCTGTGCCTGCATGAGGCTTTGGGGGGCATCCAGACATACACAGGACAGACCCCTGCCTCGACCAAGGGGAGGCAGCCTGCAGGACTGCAGATGGGGCTGTCCCAGCGAGACGTGGCACCTTGCCCTGGCCTCCACCCCAGCATGTGCAGGTCCGGGGCTTCATGGGGTCTCCCAGCCCCTGGGTGCTCTGAGCACCTCCTCACAAAGCCCACAGTACTCCTCACCCACGAGGGGACCATGCGGTCCCTCTAGCCTCCCCTGCTGGGTTCCTCTGCCCTCCTGGAGCCCGAGCTCCAGTGGTGACAGTCACCGCCCATGAGTGCTGCAGCCCCTGTCTGACCTGGAAGTGGCTTCCTGGGTCTCTGAATGGCGCTCGGACAGGTCATGCTCACTTCCAGGAGTCGTAGGGGGCTGGGGTCGCCTTGGTGCAGGGAGCTGCTGGTAAGCTGATAAGGCGGCAGAGAAAGCTCAAGCAGGTTCCTGCCTCCCCCAGCTCTGGAGCTGGGTGTGGGTGGCACCCCACAGGCCCCTCTCTGTTCAGAGCTGCACTAGGGAGAGGCATGTCTGTCAGGCAGCTGGAGCTGTCACCTGGCTCACTGGGCCGGGTGGAGAATGTGCCCCGTCTTTGCCAGCGTGTGGCTCGGGGACACTCAGCACTGTGCCACCCTGAGATCCACAACTGTCCAGGCCAGGAGGAGAGAGCTGCCTGTGCCCCTGCAGGCAGGAAGGGCGGGGAGCGAGGAGAGCTGAGGTAGGGTCCTGCTGCTGAGATGCCAGGAAGAGGCTGGGGTGCCCAGGCCTGCAAGTGTTCTGTGCCACCCTGGTGGGCTTGGGGGAAGTCAAGAGCACACGTGTTCCCTCTGCATCCCAGGTGTTCATCGGAATGCACTCTGCCTGGTCTGGGTGGCAGGCAGCCCACAGGCATGCTCCTGGGCATCACACCTGTCCAGCTGTGGCAGTGTGATGTCTGCTCTGAGAGGCTGCCCTGCTGCCTGCGTTAGCTGCCCAACAGCTGGGTGCCAGTTTTCACTCTCAGGAATGCGTTGCCCAGACTTGACCTTGAATAGCACCTCCTGCTGGAAGAGGCTGAGATTATCAGAGACCCAAGGGCACGTGGGCTGACTCCCATGAAGGCAGCAGGTGCAAACCTGGCATGAAGGAGGTCAGGACCAACTCCTGCCTGCTGCTCTCTTTGCCAGATGTGTTCAGAGCAGCAAGGCAGGGACAGAGGCCCTGGCAGTCCAAGGGTGTCAGTGGCACCCAGAGGCCAGGCCTCCTGGGGCCTCAGGCTTCACATGAGGCACTTCTCATTCAGGTCACGCATGTGAGCGGAGAGTGACAGAGCCCGGCTCGCTGCCACCGTCCCGATCTCGAGTCATCTCCAGTGACGGAGCCAGCCGCTTCCCTGGGGGCAGCCTCCTCACGCAGGGAGCCCTGAGACGTGAGTGGGCGCCGTGGCCCATCTGAGTGGTGGTGAGCTGTGTAGGGGCGGGTGCAGCGAGAGGGTGGAAGCTTACGTGTATGTGTGTATGTGTGCATACCTGTGTGTGCCTGTGTGTGTGTGTGTGCATGTGTGTGTGTGTGTGCATGTGTGTGTGTGTGTGTGTGTGTGTGTGTGGTCCATGATGCTCTGCATCTAGGGTGCCTGTGTCCAGCACTGGGCCCTGACAGTGGCTCTGTGGTCCCTCAGGCTGTGCACCTCTGAGTCCCTCCTGACGCAGCCTGGTCACCAGCTGTGTTGTCTCAGGTTCATAGTCCTGTCGGTGGCCTGGTGTTCGCTGCTGCTACCAGGGGTAAGGGGAGGGAGGGAGAGGTCAGGGTGAATGAGGACCCATTTTCTGACATGGCTTTCAAGCTCTCTCTTGGTTTCCTAGCCATTTCCGGGGCTCCAGGAGGGAAGACCTGGGTCTGGGAGGGAGGACCTGGCAGGGTGAAAACTCTTCCCACTGCAGCCTGAGCATAAGCTTGCGTCATCTGTGTTAGAGTTGGCAAGTGCTCTTCGAGTAGGGCTTCCTGTGAGTGTCACCTTACTGGCACGTGCCCAGGCTGCCCGACCCTACACTGTCTCTTGTGGCTGGGCCTCAGACCCCATTGGCCTTGGGATCCTTGCCCCAGCATGCTAGAGGGCAGGGCCTCTAGGGCCCACACTCTGGTCTGGGAACTTGGAGAGTAGGGTTGCGTGCTTGGCCGGTGCTGCAAGCCATTCGTGACCCAGGTGGGTGAGTCTGTCCTGGGCCAGGGCCTCCTCCTTGTCTTAGTTACTTGGGACAAATACCCGACACCCAAAATGAAGGAAGGAAAGGTTTGTTTAGCTCATAGCTACTGGAGGTTTTAGTTGGCACTCGGCTGGCTCCAAGGCAGAGAGGCACATGGCAGAGAGCAGCAGTTCATGGTGGAGGAACAGCAACAATGGCGACAGAGGCAGCAGAACAACCAGGGGAGCAGAGAGCAACAGCGCGAGTCTGTCTCTGTCTCTCTTTATACAGGGTCTCTGCTTCAGCCTATCCACGTTAAGCCACACCCATAATCTCAGAAGGACTCAGACCCATAGTCCCATCAGTACTAAAACACATCATCCCAGTGGATCATGAGTCAAGTCTCAAACTCTAGAAGTCCCTGTCCCATGATTGCATGAGGCTTTGAGGGTCAACTAGACATAAACCATAACACTCCTGCTATCAAATAAACATGGGTGCAGGGAGCTGAGGTGACCTGGAGGGATGTGGGGTAGAATGGTGAGCGTTGACCAGAGCCTAGGACCCCAAGAGCAGAAAAGCATGGTCCGAGGCTGCAGGTCAGGCCTCAGTGACCCGGAGCTGGCCTGCCGAGGACCCGCTGAGAGGAGGAGTGGCCTGGAGCCCCTTGGTGAGCAGCAAGCCGGAAGCATTCTCCAGAGAGCAAGGCCTCCACAGGCGCTGGGGCAGAGGTTCTGCAGGGTTAGCAAGGCCCAGTGCCCACTGCTTCTCTGCAGACCTGGGGACCCAGGAGAGGCACTCGTGAGGGTGATGCTGTGGGAGCACTTGTGCTCATCCTGAGTCCCCAGCCCCTGCATGGAGCTGAGGCGCAGGCGTCTCAAACCTGGTTCCCAATGCCACAAAACGCTCTTCCTGGGCAGTGACTGAAGACCTCCAAACCAGCTCCTGGCATCAGAAAAGCAATTCAGTAGCCTTAAAATGTAGTCGTGGTAGGATCCTGGAGGTGGCACTGTGTCCTTCTGGTAGAGGCAGAGGGAAAGCCTTCCCTGCTGACTGGAAGTGGAACTGCCTCAGGGTCAGCAGTCATAGTTTCCCATAGGAAACTAGTGGTGATGCCAGAGTTGGGGGGACCCAGGTCCAAGGCTGGGGTGCTGTCACTGCCTTGTCTGGCTGACTGTCACCTTCAGATGAGGCACTGTCACTGAACAGTCCTTGTACCCCTGCTGTGTGGGTAGCGATGACAGATGTGGGGCTGGTGGAACGTGGTGGTACCATAGAGCTCAGATTCCTGTCACCACTTCCTGCGGCTCTTGGGGTCACCCAGGGCGGACCTGCCCAGAGGAGCGAGGCTGGTGTCTGTGAGAGGGTTGCCAGGAGCTGGTTCACAAGCAGAGATGAGCGCCACCCCAGCCCAGTTCCTCCTTTGACCCTCTCAGCAGGGAGGAATGTGGTCCAGGCCCAAAGGCTGGCTGACGTGGATAGTGAGCTGGCCGCCATGCTGCTGACCCCCACTCCGGGTGGCCAGGGACCCTGGGGCAACGCCCGTGAGGTGGACGCCGTGCGCAGGCGCAAGCTGGAGAGGATGAGGTCCGTGCGCCTGCAGGAGTCGGGAGCAGAACCCACAGTCCACAGGACTGCAGCGCTGGTGAGGGCTCTGCCCCGCCTGGGTCTGCTGAGACCAGGTCCTTGAGAGCCGTCCCTTTGTCCTCCTCCCAGTCCTGGCGCCAGGAGAGGAGACAGCAGGATGTGAGCCACCAGGTGATGTGCTGAGCTCCAAGAGAAGCTGGCTTCTGGCTGGCTGAAAGCCACGGGGCTTTTGAGGCCCTGTGCGGAGCCCTGTGCGGAGCTTGGGCTGTCCTGTATTCACTCAGACCAGCAGGGTTCCCTCCGTTTGGCCAGAATCTGAGTAGACCCTTTCATGGTTTGCAGCTAAGGGGTAGCTAGATATAGTGGCGCATGCCTATGATTTCCAGCACTCTGGGAGGCTGAGGCAGGAGGACCACAAGCTTGAGGCCAGCCTGGGCAATTCAGCAACTTGATGAGATTTTTGTCTCAGCATGAAAGATAAAGGGCTGGTAATGACACTTAGTGCAAGAGGTCCTAGGTTCCAGTCCCAGAACTGGAAGAAACAAGAACAAAAACAGTGGGAGGAGAATGTTTGTAGCTGGGAGATTTTAGAAGGAAGGCGAGGCAGGGTGTTGACAGGGAGCCTAACACCAAGGCTGTCCCATGTGTGACCCAGCAGTACTGCCCAAGTGACCCTGGGGGAGCCCAGGCTCAGCAGAGCACAGCACTGAGCTTGCGCAGAGGGGTTCTGGGAAGCCTGTGGGGAGACCCCACCTGCATGTGCATTGGGCTGGGTGCCATGTGGGCCTCTAGGTAGAAGGAGAGGCGGCCTCCTTCCCCACTCTAGTGCTGCCCGTAGCTCCGGAGTTGGGTGGCCAAGCCCCTAGCCATGCAGCCAGGCAGAAGTGTGCTAGTTTTCCAGAAGGCCCACCAGGGTGCTCAGGGAGGGGCCTCGTGTCCGCAGGCCCAGCAGAGCGCACGAATGCAGCACTCCCGGGACCTGCGGGTCATTGACGCCTACAGGGAGCGCACCAAGGCGGAGAGCATTGCCAACGTGCTGAGCCTGGCCATCACCACGCAACACACACTCTACGTTTCGCTGGGCGCAGCTGAGTTCTTCGAGTTCACCCTGAAGAACCCCCACAACACGCAGCACACAGTGTCCATCGAGATCGACAACCCCGAGCTCAGGTGTGCGGCCCTGCCTGATGATGCCCAGTGCCCCGCCTGGTGCTGTCCGCTGTGGGGTTGGCCGGCTCTTCACCGTGCTTCTCTGCCGCAGCCTCATCCTGGACAGTCGGGAGTGGAGGTTCTTCAAAGACACCACCGGCCTGCACACGCCGCTAGAGGAGGACATGTTCCACCTGCGTGGTGACCTGGCCCCCCAGCTCTACCTGCGTCCCCGGGAGACCACCCACATCCCCTTCAAATACCAGAGCTTCTCTACGGGCCCGCTGGCTCCTGCACAGGTGCCGTGCCCAGGCACAGTTGGGAACCCTCTGGCCTCCTCCTCGGTCTCGTGTATTCCCCGGCTACAGAGGGTGGGGTGGGCGCTCGGCCCTGGCGTCAGCGTGCACTCAGCCCCTGTACACCACAGCCCTGACTCTCCTCCCAGCTGTGGGCACGGGTACAGCAGTGGCTCCTCCTCTCTGGAAACTGGGCAGACCTATGGCAAGATGTCTGGTGTGTGACCCTTGGTCTTCACTGCGGCCTTTGTGGTCAGCCCGGGAAGCCAGGTGCCTAGGCCAGGTGTGCATAGCAAGGCAGGTTCCCATGGCAGCTCTGGCCAAGCTCCTGAGGTCCCAGGGCCGTGTGGCTCTGGCTGGCTGCGTGGCCGGACTGTAGGACGGCGCCTGACAGCAGGCAGAGTGGACCATGCTGGATCCGTCCCTGGCATGCAGCCCCTGACAGACTCTGGTTCCTGCTCCGTGGGTGACAGGGAGACAGCTGCCCGGGAGCTGGCATGTGGGAGGACAGGTGTGATGCTGAGGAGCACCTGCACCTGGCTGCCCAGGGGTGGTCACCGCTGCCTGCACCTTGTGACAGCTTGTGCTAACCGGTGTCTTGCAGGGCTTATCAGAGCTGAGTGCCGAGAAGGGAGCGCCTTGGAAACCTAGCACCGTGCCCACCAAACACGCTAAGGTGAAGAAGTGTGGGTGGGGAGACATCTGATCCCCGAGGTCGTGCTGTGAGCAGGCGCCCTCTGGGTGGGCTCTGGGAGCATTCCCTTAGTTTGCCCTGACCCCGCCTGCTGCGTCTGTGTCTAGAGGAGGGATCTTGGCAGAGCTCGGGGTCTTGCACTGTTTCTCTTGTGCTCCCTCCTGTGCTGGCTCAGGGAGCCCTGGCCACCTCTCGTGATACCCGGAAGTTTTGGGAGAAACGTTTTCCCTATCAGCTTAGATAGCACAGAGGGAGAGAAGCCACTGGCCTGTGTGCTGTCTTGACGCCCCGGTGGCCCTGTCCTGTAGGTCCTGTTCCGAGCAGGTGGTGGCAAGCCCCTGGCCATTCTCTGCCTAACGGTGGAGCCCCAGCCCCATGTGGTGGACCAGGTCTTCCGCTTCTACCACCCGGAACTCACCTTCCTGAAGAAGGCCATCCGCCTGCCACCCTGGCACGTGCTTCCAGGCAGGTTCCCTCCTCCCTGGGGCAGCACTGTGGGGCTTAGCCCAGCGGGAGAGTGTCTTTCCCCAGAGAGAGAGGCAAGACGTGGCGCAAGGCTGCCACGCCACCACGTGGGCCGTGGTTCCTGCCACCTGCCTTCGCGGTTTGGCACGGATGCCTCTTGGTGCCATGGAGGTGGCCGGCTGCACGTCTGGTGGCTGCCCCAGCCCTAACATCAGTCGCAAGGCCTGTGTGGGGGCTGCCACTTTGTCAGGTGGCTGCAGGTTTCCTGGCTCTACCCCACGGGGAGGGGCCATCTGTGCATCTGATGTTGCTTCCGGGCAGCATCCTTGCCCCCTGGCTACCGTCCCTGTGTCTGCCACGCTGGGGTGTGGTGGTGGCACGGTCCCCGCTCCCTGTTCTAGGTGCCCCCGTGGGAAGACCTGCGGAGGAGCCACCGGTGCACGCACGGTGCAGTGACCCGAACGTCATCTGTGAGGCCCAGCACGTGGTGCGTCCCGACGGCCTGGGCAGGCCCTCCGGCGGGCCCCTCGGTGCTCCCTGACTGCCGCCTGTGCCGGGCGGGGGGCACCGCGGTGGGCGCGCCTGGAGTGCCTCGTTTTCTCTGCCGGCAGATCGGCTCCCCGCTCTGTGCTATGAAAAGCAAGAAGCAGTTGGCAATTAAGTCGCTTATTAACTACCGTTGTGCTGAGGGTAGCAGCCATAATTGTATTACGACTGCTCAGGAAGCCAGATAGAATCTGTAGGATGTGATTATTGAAATCAATGTAAAATCAAGAAGCTGATGGTTCTCTCCCAGTGAACACAACGAGGAATGCTGCCAGGGCAGGAGGGAGCACACTGGGGGGTGGGTGGGTGGCTCACGTCTGCCAGGGTCATAGGCACTTGGGCCCAGCCACAGCCACACCCTGTGACAGGTGGCGCTGGCACCGACACACTCCGTGTCTGTGTTCAGGGCCCCGGAGAGCCCCGGGACGTGTTTCTGAAGGTGGCCAGTGGTCCCAGCCCAGAGATCAAAGACTTCTTTGTCATCATTTATGCGTAAGTACACAGAGTGCAGCGTATTGGGCAGATGCCAGGGGAGAGGTGGGGAGGGGCAGGCAGAGGGGCCTGTCCTGTCCTGTTCTGTTCCAGCACAGCACAGGACAGGTGACTGGGTCTTCTCTGGAGCCTGAGCCTGTGGCTCTCCAAGGAGGTCTGTGGCCACCAGGGCCTGGAGAGCAGGTGCCCAGCTGCAGGGCAGCCTGAGTGGCCACGGGGCCTTGGGACCTGCTCATACCTTCCAGTGAAAGGGTCGAGGTGGCTTGTGCCCAGCCCAGAGCCCAGAGGGCTCCAGCTGTCCTCTCAGCCCGAAGCTCCTGGGGCATCTGCAGCTGCTCCTGGGCTCCTGCCGAGAGCGATGCTCCAGATGGTCCTGGAATCCTCTCTCCCTGTCCCCCGTCCCTCCAAGGCAGCCCTTTTACGTCTTCCTCGGAGCCCCTGTTCCCCCGTGCTCTGCAGCCTTTAGACCTGGGGCCTGCGGTTGTTCTGCCACCTGGCTTCTGAGGATGGGAGGCGGAGCTCAGGCGTGAGGACTGTGGTCCCCGACCCCTGCCCTGCCTCCCGCGCATGTCCCTGAATCGGCCTGGGGCAGCCGTGCCAGCAGAGTCCCCAGCGGCCCGGGGTGCCTGGGGTGGTGCTGCGGCTGAGGGCGTGGGTGCTCCTCACAGGGATCCCTGGCTGGCGGTGCCCGTGCAGACCTGGCAGGTCTGCCTCCACTCCCTGCAGCGAGTAGATGTCTCCTGTGTTGCGGGCCAGGTGACGCGCCTGTCCCTCGTGCTCCGGGGGACGCAGATGGTTAGGAAAGTGAGGGCCTTCACCTCCCACCCCCAGGAGCTGAAGGTATGACCTCAGGGCCTTGGCCCTCAGCTGGCTGGTGGGGCGGGATGGGGACGCCCTGTTGGGTGTGTGCTGGTGACTGCTCTTCAGAGGGACTTGGGCACAGAGACATGGGGCCAAGGACACGGTGGGAGA
The DNA here is from genome assembly GCA_004027025.1 of Myocastor coypus. Taxonomy (NCBI): domain Eukaryota; kingdom Metazoa; phylum Chordata; class Mammalia; order Rodentia; family Myocastoridae; genus Myocastor; species Myocastor coypus. The sequence goes on along the minus strand of PVJA010018122.1, from coordinate 25,711 downwards.
GGGAGGGGAGGCCTCTGGTCTGGGCCCCAGCAGGCTGAGGAGACGAGCCCGTGCGAGGAGCGGGGCTCGGGTGTAGGGGGTCTGCTGTCCAGTGGGGCTGCGTGCTAACCGTTCTCTTGCCCTTGAAGACAGACCCTGAAGGTGACTTCCTGCTGCCCCCTCACGGGGTTCAGGACCTGCATGTGGGGGTGCGGCCCCACAAGGCTGGCAGTCACTTTGTGCACCTCAACCTGGTTGACGTGGACTTCCACCAGCTGGTGGCCTGCTGGCTGCTGTGCCTCTCCTGCCGCCAGCCACTCATTTCTAAGGTCTGTAAGGGGGTGTGCAGGTCAAGGGTGCAAGGGGTTGTCACTGCGTGTCAACCAGCTCTGTGACCTGCACTGTCCTGACCAGGGGGCTCTGTGTGGCCAGGGTGGGTGGCAGCTCCAGAGGGGGGCTCCATCTCCCATCGACAGCCCGAGGGCCCCTGTGCACCTAGACCGGCCACAGCTCTCCACCCTTGTCCCCAGGCCTTTGAGATCACTGTGGCAGCTGGGGAAGGAAAGGGTGCCAACAAGCGGATCACGTACACCAACCCCTACCCCGCCCGGAGGACCTTCCACCTGCACAGTGACCGCCCCGACCTGCTGCAGTTCAGGGAGGATGCCTTCCAGGTGTGCCCTGGTGGCCGGGTCAGGTGTGGGCTGTGCCGGGCCAGGGGATCCGGGTGCTCAAGCCCCGTGGTCCTGGAGCCCCTGTACTTCCCGTGGGCTCAGACATGGCCTGCAAGTCCAGTGTGGAGGCCAGTGCAGCTTTTCCCTGAGCTCTGGACGGGGGCTGCCTCTGTTGGGCCTCACACTGGCCCTCAGGTAGCCCTGGGCTTCCTGAGGGCTGCTGGTCACTGTGTGAGCATGTGTCCCCAGTGCCACATGTCTGGAGGTGACCAACAAGGGACAGGCCACTGCAGATGGGCGTGTGACAGTGGGTTCCGTGTCCCCTCCAGGTGGGCGGTGGTGAGACTTACACCATCGGCCTGCGGTTTGCGCCAGGTGGGAGGCCAGGGCAGGAGGAGGTCCTGATCTACATCAACGACCACCAGGACAAGAACGAAGAGACCTTCTGTGTGAAGGTCACTTACCAGTGAGCGTGGGCGCCGCGTCACCCGAGCCTGAACCTCGCTGGTGGGGGAAGTGTGTCTCCTGATGTCCGTGTCCAGCTGAGCTGTGGCCTGCGCTGACCACATCCGTAGGGCCTCGTCCCCAGGCCTGAGCGTGAGCCCTGGCAGGGGCAGGGCAGGGGCACTGGCCGTGGTGGCCCTGCAGGAGAACCACTTTGTCCCTCTGTAGCACATGGAGGTTGTCACCGTCTGTGACCGTGTTTTGATTTTTTAGCAAAGTATTTTTTATAAGTCATCCTAAGTGATAAAATTATATTTTTCTTACTGGATTTTGCAGACATATTACTGGCTACAGCATGTGGCAGAAGAGTCACTTCACATTGGTTTTTCATAAGGTACTCAATGAAACGTGTGCTTGGGGTGCAGCTCTGAGGGTGCTCCTCAGGGTCTCCTGCTGCCTTGGGCCAGGAGCCTGGCTCCTGAGGAGGAGGAGCGGAAGGAGGAGGAGGAAGAGGGAGGGGGAGGAGGAGCTAAGAGCCCAACAGGATGATGACCTGGGGCTGCTGGTGGGGCAGGGGTGCCAGGGGCCAGTGGAGGTGGCCTGTGCCCTTGGCAGTGGCAGCTGGGGAGCTCATGTCCCTGTGGATATGCACAGGGACCAACTCTCCTCTTTTGGGAGTCAGTCAGTGGCAGCCGTGGGCTCCCCACCTCAGGGCGGTGTCCTGCAGGGGACACCAACTCTCTGTTCCTTGCATCTCAGGGAGAGGCCACACGTGCCAGTCGGTCAGAGCTTGCAGGCTGAATCCTTAGATCCTCGCTAGAGGGTCCTCTTGGAAGGGGTTTGCAGGTCTCCAAAGTCCGCTCAAGGTGTTGCCCAGCCTGCTGTGAGGCAGTGGGAGTTCACTGGCACCTGCTGCCCTGGTGCTGAGCTGGAGCCAGCTGGCCCTGTGGGGCTCATGGCCAGGTGGAGAGGGGCACCCTGGGGCCAGGAGCCCCCGCTGATGTCTACAAGGCCAGGATCGGGAGGAGCAGCTGTGCAGGGTCTCAGCCTCTCAGTGACTGAGGCTGTGCCCGTGACAGACTCCCACGTGTGTCGTGGTGAAGTGCCACTTGCTCTGTCACTTGGACTTGCCCTAAAGGACAGCGTGACACTGTGGCATCTGTGTGGGAGCATTGTGACTGCCTTGGTGAGAAGCAGGGAGCCATGGCACCCAAGGGAGACAGTGCCCAGGCCCAGGGGCCCGCACAGCTCTGGGGCAGGCTGAGGGCAGTGGCTCCTTGTCGGTGGAGGACACAAGGGTGTCATGAGCTGACAAGAGAGCTCCTGGCCACAGAGGAGCAGAGGCCTGGCCCAAGCGCCTCAGCTGGGCCCTGCATCTGGCCAGGCCTGGGGGCTGGGGTTCCTCCTGTGACGGCATGGTCCGTGCTCCTGGAACTGGCCTTCCAGGGTGCCCCAGGCAGTGCCCATGGGTGGCACTGAAGCCTAATGGAGGAGCAGCGAGGTTCGGATGTGAAGTGGAGACATCAGTGTTAGGAGGGACTCGGACTCCTCTGGGCAGCTGACAGGTGGAGCAGGGAAGGGGAGAGTGGCCTGGAGCCCAGGGACTGAGGGCACCACCAGAATGGGCGCAGGGCTGTTAGGGCGGGAGGCCAGGTGCCAGGGTGGAGGCTCCTGAGTCTGCCCTGGCCCTGACCCCAGCCCTCAGTTCTTTCCCAGGCCTAAGCTCCCACCTGTCCTCTCCTCCGTGGCCTCCAACCTAGCCGTGGCATCCTCACGGGACAGGACCTGGCTCTGGGCACCATGCTGTCTCCTCTTGTGCTGAGGTGGGGGCTGGGAATGAGGCCAGACATCCTTTTGCTTTTGTAAGGGAAGGGGCATCAGGTAAGGGTTCTGCTCCGGGTCACAGGACCCCAGCGTAGGCTGCTGTGTGCTCTGTGCTGCAGAAGATGGTCTGTCCCCTCCTGGTGAACCCCCAATGCTCCCAGAGGACTCTTAGAGTGGACTATCTCTGTAACTCACTCAGGTGATTTACATGAGAAAGCAGCGGCAGGAAGCACCCCCTCTCCCCTGCTCCCCCTGACGGGAGCCTGATAAGCTGGGAGCCAAGCTTTCTCCTGCACAAAGCGAGGCCATCTTTCAAAGGAGCCTTATCTTCCCCATCAAGGGCGTTTCTGGTGTAGTATTTTATTTCCGCCCTCCTCCCGCCCTGCTGAAAGCTGTGTTTAGCTAAATGGAGTCAAATGAAAGCCAAAGGAGCTGCTTTGCTTTCTCACATCTGATGTGATTTAATGCTGTTTGTCTCCATTTAGAAATAAATTAAGGCACTTTTAAAAAAATTGTTATGCTAGGGTACAAGAGGCTGGGAAAACAGTCATTATATGTTCCTAGTAGTGCTTGCCTTCCCAGTAACTGGTGGGGGTTCCGAGCTCTGACCCAGAGACCCAGGGGGTGGGAGTAGTTGGCTCGTGCCTGCTGTGGCCTCTGTACAGTGGGACTATGTGGTTCTCTAAGTAGCTGTGCAGAGGCAGAATGTGGGCACCCCCTCCTGCCCAGGAAGGGGCCAGAGCCCTGCCTGCAGGTGAAATCTTAGCAGGGCTACCTCTGGTGACCACATCTGAGCTGGGGCTCAGGAGTCCCTGTGAGCCCAGAGACCTCTCTCTCCATGCCCAGGTGGCAGCCTGGACCAGCTGGCTGTGTCCCCATGATTCCCTGGCCTTGCCAAAACTGTTCATGGAGTTTTGGAAGCTGCCTGCAAGTTAGAGGATCGGTGACTGAGGAACAGTCACCCTGTCCCCCATCCACAGGTGTTGAGTAGGATCTCATATGTGCCTACTTAGAACCCCAAAATGTGTATGTCTTATTTTCTAATCTGTGGGATGAAATACCCAGCGTCCACAAGTTAAAAGAGGAAAAGTTTATTCTAGTTCACAGTTAAGAGATTTTAGTCCACCATTGGCTGGTGTTGAGACAGGGAAGCCTGGGAAAGGGGTATAGCAGGGGAGAGAAGCAGCCCATGGCAGGGCAGGCAGGAGGCAGCGAGCAGGACCCCTCCTTTCCCTTTTTTTATGTTATTCAGACTATGAGCCCATTGGTTGGTGCCACCCGTGGCCAGGCTGGGACTTCCCGTGACCCCCACACGGAGCTGGGGGCTGTGAGTCTGGGTTGCTGAGGCCAGGAACCATCAGAAGCTGTGACACTAAGAGCTAAGAGGTGCCAGCACTCCAAGCTTACAGCTGTGACACTTGGGGCTGCCAACCATCCGAGCCCAGAGCTTGGAGCCCCTGACATGAGGGAGTTGTGCTTGGGCAATTGGCGCTTTCTATCAGAGTTGAACAAGAGAGCTGTAGGTGATCTGAGGAGCAGGGAGATGCAGCTGCAAAGGCTGCAGCTGGCGCCTTCTCAGAGCCTCCAGCGGGACCCAGCCCTGCACCCCTCAGTCCGGGGCAACAGTCTCCAGAAACAGATTCCATTGTTTAAACCGCTGAGTTTGCAGTCTTACAGCCATTTGTCCGGACAGCTCTAGGAAGCTAACACAGGAAGCGTTTGGGGGCTCCACAGCCTTGCAGGTCTTCAATATCCATGTAGCCAGAAAAGCAAGGCCTGGGAAAGGGGGGCCCTGTGTGAATCCAAGGAGACTGCCCATCTACATTGGGCCTGTAGAGGAACCCCCAGGTTGGCTACCTGTGGCCATAGAGGGCCCCAGGCTGCGTGTGGGGGCCACGCCGGCCTCTTGTCCATCACCACCTGTCAGCCACCAGGAATTCGTCTGTGACTTGTGGCTGTAATGGTGAATTCAATCGCAAGAATTTGACCTTGTTTGTGGGCGGGCACCAGTGCAGGGGACCTGCCTGGAACAGAAGCACAGAAGTGATTAAACCGTGGGGCAGAAGCACCCAGGCGCCATGAGGGCAAATGGTCGCACACAGCAGGAGGTGCAGATGAGTGTCGCTTGGCATGTCTGGCCACTGCCCTTCCGCTTCCCCGGCAAGTGCTGACAGCCTTGACATAGCTCCTGCCCAAACCGCCAGAGAGCTCTCGGCGAGGTGGCCTTTTCTTCTTCCAGCCTCCATAATGGCTTGCTGCTCTCTGGTCAGGAACAGCCCCTCTGAACCTCTTGCAGACTGAACTAAGTTGGTCTCAGAGGATTTTTCTCACTCTGTATGCCACCAATGATTGTTCACTCTTGCATGTTTCTACACAGGAGAGCTTGGGTGCCCCGTGCAAATAAGATCCCCCTTTCTCTCTCAAACAGGAACCCAGGGGCTCAGGACATTCTGTGTAGAACTGTGTGTAGGACTTCATAGCGGGGGCATCTGCAACCTGCATGAGACCCTTGACACCATTTGGGGGACTCAGGGGCAAGACTTGGAGCCTCTCGGCAGGCCAGGCAGGTGCCATACAGGAAGCTGTTTGCCAGGCTGCCCTGGCACCATCCTTGGGGTGTGGCCATGGCCCCTGAGCCTGTCTCTGACTCAGCCTGGGCCCCAGGCTTGCTCCAGGCTCCAGGCAGGAGTGAGCTTGGACTCCTGAGAGGCCTCCCTGTGCCCCTCCCCTGACACCGCTCCTCACAGCTGTTGTCTCCTGGCGGTCACGAAGGGCTTCTCTGTCTATGCTGGATGTTATCAGACGACACACGGTCAGGTGCCACTCTGCCTGGTCTTGCTGGGCCTTGTCCTGCTGCTTGAATCCCCTGTGAGCCTGGTGACCATCTTCACTCCCTCTGCTGGCCTCCCTTCCACCCCATCTCCACGGCCTGCCCCTTCCTCTGCCTCACCTGGAACTTTCTCATGCGGCTGACTCTTCTTACCTTGCGGTCTGTCACCTAGAGAGCTCGCCAGGCATCTGACTAAGATGGACATGTCCCCCGTGACAGGTCGCAGGCATGGCGGAAGGCTTCCCCACATACCTTCTGTCAGTATGGAGGAACCTGTGTCCCTACCCTTGGATTGGGCTGGCTTTGATCCTAGAAGCTGGCATGTGTGACTTGGGTGCCCCTGAGCGATGACCACTCCACTGTTGCAGATCCTGGGGCTGTCGGGAGGGCAAGGCCACAAGAGCCCATAGAGAGGGAGGGGCTGTGTGGAGGAGGCCCAGGTGACCCTGTTGCCTGCTGATGGCGGGCATATGAGGCCCGGTGAGGCCACCATGTGCCCCCACACAGTCCAGGTGTCAGCTGCAGGATCCCCAAGGGATGCCTGATGCCGTGAGCCAGGGGCTTGGGTGGCTCGTCACGCTGCACTAGCTGGTCCCATCCCCCATCCCACCTGGCCCTCTCCTGCCCAGCCTCTGTTGCTGACGCATGCGGACCCCCCAAGGCCTGGTCTTCCTGCGCACAGCTTGACTCACCGGGTGTGGAGTCTGACTCTTCAGCCTCCTGTGCCAGCCACAGTGTCGGGCAGCCTCTTCATGCATCTTGACCCTCTAGGGTGGGCCAAGGGGGATCTTTTCAGGGTGAGGTCCGAAGGACAAAGAACACATGTGTGCAGGACATCAGTAACAGGAGCAGGAAGCACGCAACACGGTGGAGCACAGGAGCAGACGAACAAGAGCTGGAGCAAGAGCTGTCTTCACCTCTATGATGACGCAGCTGACCACCTCATGTTTACACATTTACGTGATGCTCTAGCCATGCACGCATGTTTACCTGTGCTCAGTCATGGTTACATAACTGCGTCCCACTGTGCGCCTGTACTAGATAAGCAGGATCATGTCCTCAGGTGTCCGTAGACACCCCTTAGCTTTGAAGCAGTCTATGTGGTTCCCCCACAATAGAGCAAGTGCTCCCTTCCATGGAGGTGAATGTGGATAGGTTAGTGGCCAGGCCTGTGGCTTCTCAAAAGCTCTAGAACTTTCCAAAGCTTCAGAGCTTTCCCAAAGTTCCAGGGATTTCCTGAAGGTTCTAGGGCCTTCTAGAACGTTCCACTGTCTTCCTGAAATTCCAGTTCCTTCTTGAAGTTTCCAATATCTTCCAAAGATTCCAATGCCTTCCCAAAAGTTCTGATGCCTTCCAGGAAGTTCCATTGCCTTCCTGAAGGTTCCAATGACTTTCTGAAGTTCTCCATTCCCACTGAGCTCCCAGGAACAGAAAGGTAGTGTCCCTGGGGCTGTAGGCTACATGTCCGGTACTAGGTTGTACCGCATTTGCTCTTTTCTTTTGAGGAGACCTGGCATGCAGCAGAGTCCGCTGTTAGGAATCTTCAGCCAGCCATCCCTACTTTTGGTGGAACTGAACCAGTGCAGTGGCTTTGAGTCCCCTTTGACACATGTGGTCACCTAAGCTGGCACAAGTTATCTAACATTGTCCAAGCCAGGAGATAGCAGAAGCTCACCTCAGGTGAGCTGATATTTTTGGAGGTGGTGATACTGTTGGTGAGGACCACTAGGACAGCAGTGGCCACAGGGGCGGCCTTAGGCAGTGGTACCCTGACAACAGCGGGTGCCACCCTGGGGTCCTGAGGTCTGATGAGCATGGCTTTTGTAGGCACCTTTCTGCTGGCTGCAGGAGTACCGTCTGTACCTGCTGTGCTCTGCTTGACACAATTCTTTTTCCTTTTTAGAAATATGGGTTATTAGGTTTTCTTCTCACCTTCAACACAAACCTTGCATCTTTTCAGCAACTTCCTCAGTGAGCATCTAGGCTCCAGCTGTGGCAGCCAAGCGTCTGCAGAGTGTGGAGGTGACAGTCCCCAGAGCTCACAGGCCAGGGCTAGCAGGAGGCACGGGAAGTCAAGGCAGAGGACCTGCAGTCAGTGCAGCTCCCCTGCAGAGGACAGCTCCAGGTGTGGGGTGAATGGGAGATCACCCCAGAGAGGGGGGGTCCTCCAATGTCCTCACTATTGTGGGGACAGCAGGGAGAAGGGAGACCCTCAGGAACAGCCTCCCCCCTTGCTGAGCTTATGAGCTACTCCCCAGGGCCACCAGGGTGAAGCCTAGGTTGGGTCAAGAATTTAACCAACACTCGTATTCGGCTTTGCTCTTGCTGGCTAATTCAGTTAGTTGATCTCTACCCTTTTTTCTATTAAAGATGAAATAGGATTTTCTTTTAAAATGTGAAGTTTGTAATAGTGAAGGCTGAAGCAGTTTAGTGCCATGCTCTGTGTGTGTGTGTATCAGACATTGTGCATTCGTGACTGTGTTTATGTCTTAGTCCCTTCTGGAAGCTTCCTTAAGAGAGGCTGCACTGTCAGGAGACTATGGGTCCCCCAGAAGCCAGTTACCCAGGAAGCAGCAGTAGTGAGGAGCTGGGGCAGGGAAGGACCTGTGTCTGACCGTACGGCCTGGACAGGGAAGGGCATCCACCCTGGTCTTTGGGTTCCTTTTTAATCTATGGCTCGGTCTGCAGGAGGGCAGGACACTGGCCTGCCAGGCACAGAAGGGCACATCCTGCAGCTCGGGTGGTCTGCTGGCTTCCACAGGTCCTGGGGCCACTGCGTTCACAGCCACCCCTTCTTGCACCATCACTCAGTGATTAGGCTCTGCCTAGGAGTTTGGGGTGCATGGGCCTTCTGACCACCAGTGTACAGAGGCAGTCATCCCAGTACCCTGAGGCTGAGGCAGGAAGATCACAAGTTTGAACCCAGCCTGTGTGACTTAGTCACTAAGCCAAATCCTGTCTCAAAAAACAAAACAAAACAAAACAACACAAAACAAAACAAAACAAAACAACAAAAAACCAACTGGGAGCATAGCTCGATGCAAAGGTCCATGGCTCAGTACCTGTACTGCAAAATGGCACAAACTCATGCAGTCAGTGGGCAGGGGTGATGCTGATGGCCACCACGATGTGGTGGGCCTGGCCCATGGGGGGCGGGGTTGGAGGGGCAGCAAGAATGGAGACTCTGCTGCCTCCACAGAGAGCTGTGCCCCCTGCTGTCTCTTCAGAGCAGTTCCACCTGCTGTCCCCTCATCCTAGGGATACAGGGCTGGGTGCAGGCATCCACCAGGTGGTCGACGCTGGGATGGTCAGCAAGGGACAAGTTCCACTGGGGAGAGGCGAGGGAGACAGCATTGATTATAGAGGCCTCCTGGGCCACGAGCTGGAGGCCTGCCCCGGAGTCCTTGTCCAGAGGTCACGGACACCGAGTCACCCTGGCCGACAGCAGCCTGCCCTAAACACATTCTCCAGATCCCTGGTGCTGAGCCGGAAGACCAACCGCGGCACAGGTTCCACCACCTGTCCCAGGTCATAGGGCAAGGGATGAGGGTGGAGGCCTCTCTTCGCTCCTCCGCTGCTGTCCTGTGGCAGGGTTTAGGAGATGAGTTGGCGCACGGTTAAGTTCTGGTTGTCACCTGCCATGACCTGTGGTGACAGGACGCTGGGAAAACAGAGGAAGAAATCAGTGAGCATTTGGACACAGAGGCCACTAGGGACAGTTTGTTTTGGGGAGCAGCATAGCCTGGAAAGACTGGGGCAGGAGGGAGGGTGCTGCAGCGGGGTGACCCCACCCCTTTCCTCTGCCTGGCCTCAAGCTGAGTGAGTGCTGCTTGAGTCAACACAGAGGGGCCCTGGGAGATACAGACATGGGTTTCAGGGTGGCACTGGAGTGGCAGGACACGGCCACTCTGCACCCACGCTCCACGCTGGCCCACGCCTGCTGCCCTTGGGTGTTGGCGGCGGCCCCAGCCATGGGAGGGGTGGGCTGCTGGGCCCTTTATTCGTCTGGGTAGAGGAAGCCCACTCGTTCGTCACTCTGTCTTCTCTGCACCCTCGGGCTCAGCATGGTGCTGCTGCTCAGGTCATTCCTAGGGCCAGAGTGTTGGTGGAGGGAACCCCAAGAGCCCGGGTGGAGGAGGACATGGCCAGGGCACGAACCAGGTGGGCTGTTCGCATCTGCCTTGTTGCTCCCCATGCTCCCCAAAGGCCTACCGTCAGCTTGGAGGCTACGTCTTGAGGGGGAGGTATCACATAGCGCCTGGCCACGGGCACCTGTCGGGTGTAGTGCAAAGTGATGGCCGTGTCTCTGGACTCCACGTCGGCCATCAGTGGAGGTGGTTCTTAGCTTATGTAAGGGGAAACTGGGTCCCCCTTGACCCCCTTGGCCAGGAGTGTCACTGGCTGGAGGACACTGGAGAAACTCCTGTTCTGCATTGGGAGGAGATGAGGCACAGCCAGCCCTGCACCCTCTTGCTGCCCTTCCGAAGCCTGGGCTTCCCGGGGGCCAGGGTCCCTGCTGTCTGGGTCCTCTGCCTGGGTTCCTCCTGTCAGGTACCCTGGTGGGACCCATGCAGGAATAGGGCCCTCCTGCTCCTGCCTGGGCCCTGAGGCGGCCCTTGCCTGCTTTCAGATTCATGCCTGTGCCACATAAAGGCAAATCCCTTCACAGTGCAGGGTGACGCTAGTTCCTGAGGGCAGGAACAGGAGCATAACATGGGCTGCACTGAAAGATTCAGCCTGGAGCCGGCAGGGCACAGCGTGGATGAAACAGCATGGGCTGCTGCTGGGCAGGCAGCATGTGAAAGCCCCACTGTGAGATCCCTTCTGAGTCGTCCTGGGAGGGAGCTCCACAGAGGCAGAAAAGTTAGGTGGCTAGTGGGTCAGTCAGGGCCTAGTGTGCCGGGGACCAGTGGGTTAGTCAGGGCCTAGTATTAGTCAAGGATTAGTGACTTAGTTATTTGTTTCTTAGGAGAAAACTCACATTTAGACTACAGAAATCAAAGCATCAGGACCTCTCTCTCTCTAGTTTTGTGGCCCAGGAAGTGGCCATTCTAAGGTCACCATGAGATGTGTACGTGTCTGTGTGCTAATGTGAGCACATGTGTGTGTGCGTGCGTGCGTGTGTGTGTGTGTGTGTGTGTGTATGAAATGCCGACTCTGTGCTGGAGAGGAGGAGGCTCTCCTACAGTTCTGTGACTCCTCTGTCACTTTCCACGTGGTGGCCGTGGACAAGCTGTGGGAAGAGGGCTGGGCTGACATTCTGGAGGCTCAGGCTCCTGCTGGGTCCTGTCCTGGATTTCCTGTATGACCTCGAGAGACAGAATTTGGGTCCAGCTGGTTGTGTGATACCGCGCTTGCTCAGTTCCTCGCCTGATGGGCTCCTGAGATTTTTTGACCCGGGTAGCCTGGGCCTCAGTCTCGGGGCAGCTTTCTGGCTGCTTTTGTAGCTTCGGCATCTGAACTGCCACACTGTGTCCTGCCAGACCCCTTTGGTCTGCAGCCCTGCTGGTACATTTTTGGGAAAATCCTGGGGTGTGAGAGCACCCTCACTTTGCCAGTGCCATAGCCAGATCCAGCCTGATGAACCCCACCCACCTGCCCACTGGTGAAGTTGTCACCAATAAAATGGGTGTGTTCCTACCTGTCTGTCCCTGCTTTCCGTTTGCCTGTCTCAGTCCTCCTACCACTTCCTCCACCTCAGGAGGAGAGTTAGACCCCATCACGATGGGATGGATTTATGCCTGGGACATACAACCCTCTCCTCTGCAGTGTGGTGCAGGGCACATGAAGGGGCTCACGTGGTGAGCAGGGATCTGCCCGGTGCATGGGCTGTCCCCTAGTGCCTCTGCCTGAACATGCCCGAAATGCCTCAGCCGCCACCCAGAGCCCCAGTGCATATGTCCTGGCAGTGCCCAGCTCAGCTTCTGGGCCTCTGCCCAGCTGCCAAGGACTGGTGCATGGCAGGGTCACACGCACGCATTAGCAGCTCCAACTTAATGAAACCTTTGTGTGCCTGACTTCTGCGGGCCTCCGAAGAGGATTCTTCTAATTTTATTTTTATTGCTCTAGGCATAGACATTAGCCCTGGAAGCCTCTTCGGCTTCCTGGTGGTGCTGCTTGCGGTGGCAGAGTGCGGTCCCACGCTGCTCATTTGCACTCTGCTCACCAGCCATTGTTGTGCTAACAAGGCAGAGGCCATGGCCAGCGGCCCAAAGGCTCCTGAGAGGGTCGTTTTCTCCGGGTGAGAGGTTCCATCCTGAGCTGGCAGCTCTTGGACTTGGGGCATCAATAACATGTTTTTTTTTTTTTTTAAATCAGAAAACAGCGCAGAATAGTGAACTTTTTTTTTTTTTTTCCTTCTGAGACAGTCCTTCCACATAGTTCACGCTGGCCTTGAACTTACCATGTAGCCCAGGCTGGCCTGGGACTTCTGGCAACCCTCCTGCTTCAGCCTCCCACGTGTACCACCATGCCCAGCAGAACTGCCAATGTCCTATTTGTCCAGTGAGAGCATTGAAAGGGTTCTTCCACGCCTGCTCTGCTATTGCCACCCATGCCTCCTAAGGGATGAGCAAGCAGAGGCAGGAGCGGACGGTTCACAAGGTGCCCTCGAGGACGGCAGCTGCTCTCTGGACTCCTTCCTCCATTCTTAGGGGGCAGCAGAGACCTCCTGAGTGAGGGGCCTGGTGCTCCACCACACGAGGGGACCTTGTCCTAACCTTCAGCCTCATGGTATGGGTGGGAAGCACCCAGAAATCTCTAGAAGGAAGAGGGTGGATGGCGGCTGGCCCAGAGGTCCAGGGGCTCAGGGGTCCAGGGACTGGGGCAGGGCTTATGGCTGCATGGCTGTGGAGGCCCTGCTGCCCAGTGTTGCCCTCAGGTCACAATCTAGAGGGAAAGCCGGATGTGATGGAGCAGAGGCAGAAGGCCAAATGCCAGCCCACTGGGGTAACTTAGTGGCTTCGTGAGTCTCTGCCTCAGAATAAAGGGTGAAGAAAAGGGCTGGAGATGCAGCTGGTGTGAGGGCCTAGGTTCCATCCCGGCGACATCCTTTCACCAAGAAGCAACACCTGACCACACCTGACTCTGGGGCTCCCTGGCCACGTCCACATCCCGTCCTCTGTGGCTTCTCCACCTCATGGCCAGCAGCAGAAGACTACTGAGGGGTTGTTAGGGGTGGCAAGTGGGGGGAGCAGACGGCCCCCCGAGGAGAGGGTCTCACAGGCACCTCTGGTTGCTGGGTACAGCCAGTGTGCTTGGCTTTGCTTAAAACCATTTTGGGGAGGGGCCCAGGGTCAGGAAGCAAAGGGCACCAGACCCCCAGCCAGCCCTTGGGGCTGTGGGAGCTTCAGAGTGGACGCATGCTGCTGTGGGGGTCGCCTGTGGGGTGCAGGTGGCTCTTCAGGGTGATCATGCCCCACTCCCTGGCGCACGAGGGATGAGGACCTAGGGGCCAGCACAGTGATGGCCACTGCCCTCCTTCCTGGTCCCCGTCTCTTCCCAGTGTCCATCAGAGCCTGGGCTCAGGCCCTGTGGTCATCAGAGAATCGCGGGGACAGTTCATGAGGAAGGTGTGGGTGGCCATGGTCCAAGATGGGGAACCGGGGCCCCAGAGTTCCCTAAGGCTCAGGCATCTACATCTGGGCGACTGGCCAGCCAGCCTGGCTGAGAGTCCAGCTCAGGCACAGAGGGCCGTGAGGGACCAGCATGCTCCGCTGCTGCCCTGCACCCCAGAGTCAGCCTCTTAGGCGGAGATGGAGTCGTGCGTGGGGATGGCAAGGGATGGCAGTGACAGTGAGGGTGGGGTTCCAGGCAGAGCAGAGAGCCAGCTGCCCTTGGGATCTGAGTCCAGGCCTCCTCCGAGGATGCTGCCTGCCAGAGCCTCTTGTGGGATCATTCCAATCTAGATGCTCCCCCAGAGACCTGCCGCTCAGGGGCGGGGCTTCTGAGGACTACGGGGACTCGACACGCCCAGCATTAGGGGCGGAGCACAGGAGAGATGGGCCTCTGCGGGTGCGGCCAGGAAGTGGCTGTCTCCCTCCCCAGCTCCTCCCTCTCGCTTTGCTTCTGATCCACCATGCCCTGAGCAGCTTTCTTCCCTCAGACCCCTCCGAGCTGCACTACCTAGAGCCCATGGACTGAAAGCATAAGCTGGGGTGAAGTCTTCCTCTTCCTCCTCCTCCTGCTCCTCCTCTTTCTCCTCCTCCTCCTTTTCTTCCCCCTCCGGCTCCTCCTTTTCCTCCCGGTCCTGCTCCCCCCTCCCCTCCCCTCTCCTCCTCCTCCCCTTTCCTTCCCTCTCTTCCTCCTGCTCCTCCTCTTCCTCCTCCTCCTTTTCCTCCTCCTCTGGCTCCTCCTCCTTTCCCTCCCAGTCCTGCTCCCCCCTCCCCTTCCCTGCCCTCCTTTTCCCTCCCCTCCTCCTCCCCTTCCCTTCCCTCTCCTCCTTTTCCTCCTCCTCCTCCTTGGTGCTGCTGTCGAGTGTTGGATCCCAGGGATGAGATGAGAAAGTGACAAGATGCGTCTGTCTCTGCGGGTGGCCTTTTCCGGCCATGCAGGTGGATGCAGGCTGCACAAGACCCTGATCTCTCCTGTTCGCTCTCCTGGATCAGGGCAGCATCTGTCCTGCCGCTGCCCCATGTGCAGAGGCTGTTCTGCACCAGGAGACGGAGGACAGTGCGACGCTCCTGGGCCATCCCCGTGTGCCCGTGGCCACACGCCCCTTTCCCAGTGGCAGCGTGGTTCCCACATGCACGTCCTCTGTTTCCAGATCTCTCTCGCCCTCGGCCGCCCCTCCCCTCGGCACTCTGGAAGCCATGCTTCTCACGTGACCGCTGCTTCCTTTGTTAGTTGAATGAGCGTTGACCGAGGCCTCCTGGGCTGTGGGAAGGCAGAGCATACTGACCAGAGGCCCTGTTGCTGTAGAAGTTGTATCTTGTTGGTGGCCACGGCCCCTCCACATCACCCTGTGGAGAGCCCCGGTGCCCCCTGAGCTCCACACCCCAGTGGAATTGGGAGAAAGGGGATAGCAGGCACGTGTGTTGGAGCAGCGTGGCGTCCCCCTGGCCCTTCAGTGAGTTCAGGCTGCAGAGCCCACGGACTCTGCCCGGGGCTGAAGGTGGCCACTGTATGGGGCCATTAGTCCTCCCTCTTTGGTACATGCACTTGGGGTACATTCTGGGGCACACCCCTCTCTGCTCTCCTGCTGTCTGCTTCTGAGGGTCTGGCTGGGGTCAGGGGCAGAGGTTGGTGTCTCTGCATTGTCCAGGAGGAACAGGGATATGGTGGCCAGTCTCCCCATGTGGATGTGGGGTACAGGGGTGCTGGACAGTGAGCACCAGAGAGGCCGTGCGTGAGCCACGCTGAGCCAGGCACTTAGGTGCTCACGACTCCTGTGTCCCTTCTGCGATAGTAGCAGTTCAGGACGAGGATGGCCAGGAGGGCAGCTCTCATACCCCAGATCCCAGCCCTGCAGGCATTTTGAGTGACCTTGGCCAGATGGCTTTGAGATGGCATCGCCAGCCTCGTCATCCCCAATCTCAGGGACGGCACAGCCCACTCTCGATGCCACTTCAAGGCTTAGGGACCTGCACCTCCTCCCTGTGAGATGTTCCACGAGGCATCGTGAGGGTGATAGCTGCACAGGGCTGGCACCGGCATCCCCGTGGCTCTGGGCTCCATGGCTCCTGGGAATCATTGAAAAGTATGTGATGAAAATCGGGGCAGGGGCTGGGGAGATAGCTCCAAGGCACAAGTGCCTGCTGGGCAAGTGCAAGGTCGTGAGTTCGAACCCTGGTCCCACAAAAAA